>PVHT020001751.1:2248153-2309515 GCA_004024745.2 Catagonus wagneri
TGTGTGTGTGTGTGTGTTTTGACCGAGAGTCTGTTGGACCCAGCTTTAGTCGGGTACCTCTTTCTGAGCCCCTTTCTCTAGAAAGTGCTGAACTTGTCCTGTCTTGGGCCTATTTGGTACAGTTTTAGCAAGAATCCTGCTAAGTCAGTTTAGCAAGAATCCCCCCATCCTTGGTATCTGATTAATTACTTCATCCCCCACCTTTGATGTCTAAGTCCTTGGACTGCCTTTGGCAGGCAAGAATCTTGTTAGGCCAGTCTAGCAAGAATACCCTAACTTTGATGTCTCCTCTTAGTAATTTTCCATCCACTGGACCCTGGATTCAGCCCTCACTGGCCCTGAGCACAGTAGAACCAGCAGCCCATCTCACCCTACTGAGAATGCAGGGGGAGGAGGCAGGGCAGCGCCCACCTAAGTCAATGCTCCATTGCCAGGTGGCAGCTCAGCTTCCTTTCCCCAGGCTCCCTCCTTTTAGACCAGGACAAAGAGTCCAGGAGGAAAAAAGTAATATCAGCTCTGCCAGTCACTACCCTAGCTGAACAGGGAATTGACTTTACCTTTCTCTTCCTCAGTTTTCTCACCTGTAAAATGGACCTAATAATATTATCTATCTCAGAACATTGTAATGTGAGTTTATTACTATGAGTTATAGTTAGGAAATACAAACATTACTATTTATAAGGCACTCGTGGGAATTTCATGTGTATGTGTGATCTTGTTATTTAAATAACTATTTATTATTTAAAAGTGTTATCTTAACCTTTAAGATAAGTATCATTTTCTTCCTTCTTCCTTCCTTCCTTCCTTCCTTCCTTCCTTCCTTCCTTCCTTCCTTCCTCTCTTTCTCTCTCTCTCTCTCTCTCTATATATATCTTTCTCTCTCTTTCTTGGCTGCCCCTGTGGCATATGGAAGTTACCTGGCCAGGGATCAAACCCATGCTGTGGCACTGACCCAAGCCCTGAGCTGCTGCAGTGACAACACCAGATCCTTAACCTCTGTGCCACAAGGGAACTCCATGATAAGTATCATTTTTAACCTAGGTAGAGTGAGAGAAATGGTACAAAGGATATTATATGCAGCTAAGCAGGGAAACAAATCATTTAAGTAGGGGTGCTTTGCTCTGCACTGGGTGGTTAAAAATCCTCAAGAAAGCATCCTTCACCCTGTAATGTCTAGCAAGTTAATTTTGCTGTTTCACTGAGCAAGAGAGAGAGAGATATAAGAGATGGTAGCAGGCTTGGCTTCCCAGAAATGTGACTCAGAAGTGCTCAGGGCTGACTATAGACTACCAACCAAACGATGGAGTGGGCGGTCCTCAGGTGGCTGGTTCCTGGAGAGGAATTGTGCAGAAGTGCCCTATCTCATTGAGAAACATCTGCTCTGGGGGCCCTGGAGATAGTGGAGGTGGGGAGGGGGAAGTGGTGACTGTGGAACCCCTCTCCATACTTAGGAAGCCACTAACCCATCTGCCTCTTGACAAGCCCTCCTAGAATAAATACATCCCCCAAGTGTGGAGGGAAGTCTGGGCCACTGAGGAAGTGACGTCTGCAGCCTGTGGGCCAGAGAAGGGGCTGACTTCCCGGCACGTTGTCTTAAACACTGAGACTGATTCCTGGAAGAGCCACTTGGATCAGAGAAAGCTTAGAGATGAGAACATGAGTGAGAGAAAAATTCTGGGAGGCCTAGGCCATGTTGGATCTTGAAAGAAGGAAAACACGTTACGGAAAGCTGCTGGTCTTTTGAACCCTCCCTCAGCCCAGGGTGAGGACAAAGACTAGGAAAAACATCTTAAAAGACTACTCCTCTGGGAATGGCCACAGGTGGGGAAGCTCATGCGTTTCCCCAAGTGGGAAAGGTGTACAGTAAATTGGCAAACTTGGATCAATGAATTTAAGCTAGATGCAAAAGGGGCAGAGTCAAGAAATGTCAAGTGGATTCTTTCAAGAGAAGTTACTTTAGTGGTTAACTGGGGAGCTCCCACCACTGATAAGAAGGTGTGAGAGAGTAGTTTGATAATGAATATGAAATGAAAGTAGTTTAATAACATGTGCAGTGGATTTCAGTTGCTTCGTGAATTGACCTTCTCTTTTTTCTTAATGCCACCACCACTGTTCCTGGCAACCCCAGGGTGAACTTTCCATTTTATATAGAAGATGTTGATTTCCAGAATGCCAGTTCTCCCAGAGAATTAGAGAAAGTTCTCTCTATGGGGAAAGCTGCAACATGAGGAAGGAAAGGAGAACTGCCTCACTCCTCATGCCACTGACCTTGACCTAGATAAATGAAAAGTCTGTCAGTGGAGAGAAAATATGAAAAGAGAAGGCCACCTGGAGTTTCTGTAGGCCACAGGAAGCTGGAGATAGAAGATCTAACTCCACCCTCCTGATGCCTACTTCAAATCATTCAGGTTTCATCCCCCTTCATCTGCTTCCTAGTGGCACACAGCAATGTCCTGAAATCTTAGGATTACTATCATTTCTAGATATTCCTTTGGGCTGAAGAAACTGATGATCAAGCAAAATAGAACCAGGCATATATTTTTAGTTGTTACTTATGTCCCTGAATGATTTTTTGTTGTTGTTGTTGCAACCATGGTGTGCAGAAGTTTCTGGGCCAGGGATTGAACCCACGCCACAGCAGTGATCCAAGCGACAGTAGTGACAATGCTGGCTCCTTAACCTGCTGGCTCCTTAACCTGCTATGCCACAAGAGAACTCCCAGAGTAATTGTTTTTAACATGGCCTAAAATATTTTCCAAATAAATCACTGTATTTTTTGTTTGTTTGTTTTTGTTTTTTTGCTTTTTAGGGTTGCACCCATGGCATATGGAGGTTCCCAGGCTAGGGTTCAAATTGGAGTTACAGCTGCTGGCCTATACCACATCAACACGGGATCTGAGCTCTGTCTGTGACCTATACCACAGCTCATGGCAACACTGTATCCCTGACTCACTGAGGGAGGCCAGAGATCAAACCCACATCCTCATGGATACTAGTCAGGTTCATTTCCACTGCACCACTATGGGAACTCCCACTATATGATATTAATTGAAAATACACACAGAACGAGTTTGTTGGTTAACCACAGGCTTGAGGAATACAGGGTTAATGTGAATTATATAGGTTTCTTTGCAATAAGATTGCTCAAAGTCTTTAATAAACTAATGTGTATTACAAATTAATATGGCGTGTCTGATGAGCAGTAATTCCCAAGCTTGTTCTTGGCGTATCATGACACAACCATGATTTAAGGAACACATTTTAAGAGATGCCGATTATGTTTCAGCCAGTGGATCTCAATATTTGCAAAGTTCCTTCTACAGTTTTCACCAGGAGCACAGCATAGAGAGACATCATGGGGCAGTGAAATGACATGTGAGGAAGTGGACCTGGGTTCTGGTCCTTCTAGTTCTTCTTACAACCAGTTATATTAGTACCAAGTGACTGGGTCTCAATTTTATCATCTGTAAAGTTGATAATACTGACTTTACCTTGCTTGCAGGGCAATAGTTGGTAATCAAATGAAACATCTGAAATAACACAAATATAAGCTGGCGGTTGTTATGATGCCTGGGCTGAGAAATCCCTCATCCTGTTCTTTTGGATAAGGCCTTGGGGCAGCAGGGCCTCTTCTTGTTCTTTATTTACTCTTTGTCAAATCAACAAAAGTCTGAATGCCTGTTTTGTATAAGGCACTGGTTACACGGATTCTAGAGCAACTATGCTGAGATTCTCAGCAATCCTCCTTTAAATCTCAGCACCATGGGGATGTGCCATTATTAGCCTGATTCCACATGTGAGGAAAGTAACAAGTTTACAATGCTTTCTCCAGGGTTCTGTTTCCAAGGATAGCAACTGATGTCATGATAGTGAGGGACATATTCGGCAGTTTATCTGTGATCCTCCTGGGTATGGCCGATCGGTTCCTGGATGGATACCTGACTCAAAGCCAGCCCATTCATTGGCTAGTCATATACTCTCAAGAATTAGGAGTCATAGAGAAAAGAGTCTCTATAAAATCTCTAGGGGTGAGGCAGCCTGTTTGGATCATGTGCCAGTAGATGAGAAAGTTGAAGGAGGTATTCTCCTGGGAGAGGCAGAGAGCCACATGATGCTGAGAAATGAAAAGAATGGTTAAACACTCCAACTCTAGGGGCTGATAGGCTAGGGTTCTAATCTGGACTCTGTTGTGAACATGAACAAATTGCATAACTTCTCTAGGATTCAGTTTCCTCATCTTTAGAGTAGGAGTGACGGTGTTGCCATCAGGTGAACTGCTCAGCACAGTGCCTGGCACAGGATAAGCATTCACAAAATAACAGCTAGTATCCTTATTAATTCTCTTTCTGATGGCTTTTTGGTTCTCCTGAGGCTTGACTTTACTTGAGTTCTTTTTCCAGGGTTCCATCATCTCTGTGTCCTCATCATAACCTTCCTTTCACTAGAGTGAGACTTGATGGGAATGCATGAGTTGTCATACAGCACAGTGATAACTAACCCTCTCCCTCACTTTTTAAAAATAGGCTTTATTTTTTAGAGTAGTTTTAGGTTTACAGCGAAATTGAGCAGAAGGCCTGGAGATTTCCCATATACTCCCACCCCGACACATGCATTGCCTCCCCCGTTACCAAGCTCCTCCGAAGTGATACACGAGTTACCACTAATGGGCCTACATCGACACATCATACCACCCAGAGTCCACAGTTACATCTGCGTTCACTCTTGGTGTTTTACATTCTATGGATTTGGACAAGTTAATAACAACATGTGTCCATCATCTCGGTATCATACAGGGCAGTTTCACTCCTCTAAACATACCTTACACTCTGCCAGTCATCCATGCCTCCCCAACAATCCCTGGCAAACTCTGATCTTTTTACTGTCTCCATGATTTTCCTTTTTCCAGAACATCAAGGAGTTGGAATCATATAGTATGGAGCCTTTTCAGATTGGCTTCTTTCACTTAGTGATACGCACTTGATTCTTAAATGAGGGTCTATGGGTACATTAAAAGACAAACAATTCAAGCTAAAAACAAAACACAGATTTCCCATCCTTACTCCTCAAATTTCAAGTTCAGACAGTCTGAAGAATGTGATGGTAAATCTTTGTTTACTTATTTATTTTTGGTCTCTTTTTTAGGGCCTGTAGCACGTGGAAGTTCCCAGACTAGGGGTCGAAATGGAGCTGCAGCTGCAGGCCTACAGCACAGCCACAGCAATGCAGGATCCGAGCCACATCTGTGACCTACACCACAGCTCATGGCAACGCCAGAGCTTTAACACACTGAGCGAGGCCAGGGATTGAACATACATCCTTACGGATACTAGCTGGGCTAGCTACCACTGAGCCACAAAAGAACTCCCACTGACGATAAATATTTAAAGAGCTCCTTTGAGAATTTTTTTCGCCCCAGATTTCTGAACCACTGCTATAGATTACAGGTATAGTTAGGATTTCTGGAGTTCAGAGTTGTCAAGTAAACCTTGATAAGAGGTTGAAAGAGCTGGATCTCAGAAGGCGTAAGATAGAGAAATGCAAGGAGGGAACATTCCAGAAAAGGAGGAGCAAATGCAGGGAATTTGGACTCTCCAGCGCATTTGCTAAGGGGTGGGTGTGGGTGAATTAACAAGACCTAGGATATGGCAACAACAGGTCCAAAAGGGAGGCCTTAGTACCATGCTTACATTTTGTGATTGCATTTGCAGAGTCAGAATCGCCTTGGCCTGTTTTTACAGTAGAGTCTTTTATAAGGCGGGTGGGGCAGTGATCCTGCCGGTCCTGGTGGTGGAGCTAGGTAACCTCCAGTTAGTTCTGAAGAGGGCTCATTTCCATTCCTAGTCTCCGCTGTCAGTGCCGTAAAGCAAACCCTGCTCCAAGTAAGAGGAGGGGACCAGTGGTGTTCACTGAGGTGCTACCTCATCTTTGTAGGGAAGTTCTGGATCAGCTGGTTAAAGGTGCCTAGAAAAGCTACTTCAGTCCAGCTGAGGCCAGTCATGGACCTGGTGATGGCCTCCAGGAAGCTGGCACCTTATCTCACCCACAACTTGGTTTTGTGGTACACACACCCTCTTTCACAGGAAAGGCTTATGGAAGACAAAGGAGTCTTAGCTCAGGAAGGCTTCTGAGAATCCAGAAAAACTTTAAGAGAAACATTTGCCATGTGTCTTTGCTATATATAACTCCATGTTGAACACAGGGCTGTTGGCTCCCTTCTTCCCAGGAACCAGCAGCCCATGCACTGATCTGATATGAATTTGTCTTTTCTGAGGGATCGCTTCCTCTAGGACCTGGCTGCCTAAAGCTTTGCCCCACCTGCCCTTGTCTGTGTGATCCCAGAGTCTGGACGTGGTCTGTCAACTTTTCCCTTATCAGGTCTCCCCTATCCTGTGTCCTTTGAGATCAAGCCCAGATTGCATCTATGCAGAGTAAATCCTATAGCAAATATAGCAAAAGCTATAGCAAGTTTTACAGTGTTTGGGGGTTGTGACTGGTCTCTGAATCAAAATATTTAGGGCCCCAGGACCTACACTGTCAACCATGATTGGTGTTTCTGATACCCACTGCTCTTCATGGCTATCTTAACTGAGTTTCTAGAAACATCCTACCTTAGTTGAAGTTCCATGGCGAGAATTTCTTGCTTTGTGGTATGGAGGGAGGGGAGAAATATTTTGGGAGTGGAAGGCCTCCAAGGCCCTGTAGCCCTTAGGTTGTTCCTTGTGAGGAGACTCTTACTGTCAATGAATTTGTTGGACATTGTTTGTTAGTATGGACAGGGTCACACTTGGGTGTGTTCTTTGTCTCCAGTGTTCAGGTATGATCTGCCTTGTTGTTATTTTCCTTTCCCTCCCCACATACAAAGAATTGCAACAAAACAGTAGACCTAGAACCTAGAACCTCAAAGACTGAGAAATACTAAAATCGGAAAGACTTCATGCTTTACCGAAGGAACTGAAGATGAAGTGGATCATGAAGGATTTGAGGGGGAGAGAAGAACAACGCAAGCGTGATTTCCATTGCTGAGGAACTCTCTGCGAAAGGGAGGGTCAGGGCAAGCTCTGTGAAGGGACATTAGAAAGCACGTGTTAGAGAATGTTCCAATGGGACCATTCTTGTCTCTCTTTTGACCAAGGCACCCACATGGTAATTACCAACTACCAAAAGGAATAAAAAACTGAACCTGCCACCTCCACTCTCCCTGTAGATTTATAGAAGAAATAACTCTGAGGACGTGTTTCAGGTTTCCCAACTCCCTCAGCAAGATCAAGGACTCTGCAGGGCAAGGCTGCCATAAATGTTGCCCCGAGTTCTGTGGACTAGATGAAGTCCCCTTGGGAGAGAGGTGAGACGGAGCCATCTTGGCTCCTGTCCAATTAGAAAGGTCCTGTCTCCAGAAGAGAGTAGAACTCCATCAAAAGGGCCAGGAGATGAACTGCCCAATGCCCAGGGGGTAAGGAAGGACTTATAAGAGGCCACCAAGAAGAGAGATGTATTCACCAGGTCAAAAGGGACTGTGGGGGAGAGGAGTCTAGCAGGAGACACATGACAAGCTACAGAAACACTTTATGAGAGAAAGAGTTCTTCTCCCCAACACTAGCCAGGTGCCAGGCCCAGAGAGCACAGAGCCATCCTGTCAAGTGAGTACTGTCCAGCGCCCCTCATCTCTCCCCTCTCCTTCTGTTTTAGGTATGACCACGAAGGAGTGAGGACAGTGATGAAGTGGAAGGCTGAGGCGTCGACCCTCCATGCCCACTGTGGCTTCCTAGCCTGAGGAAACCTGAGGAGAGAGGATTCAACACTAAGTTCAGCTTCTTGATTATTACAGGAGACTGCGCATTATCATGACCAAAGTGAGAATGGCCCTGGGGCTTAAAGTGACTTTAACGTTGTTCTATTTTTGAGGAGTAAGCAGAAAAGCCACAATACTTGTCAAGGTTTTTATCCAGGGGCAGGAAAATGTAACCCACTGAAAAATCCTTAAGAGACAATGGGGTTAATAGATGCAAATTATTGCATTTGGAATGGATAAGCGATGAGATCCTGCTATATAGCACTGGGAACTATATCCAGTCACTTGTGATGGAGCATGACGGAGGATAATGTGAGAAAAAGAATGTATATATATATATATGTGTGTGTGTGTGTGTGTGTGTGTGTGTGTGTGTGTGTGTATGTGACTGCTATACATAGGAAATTGACAGAACACTGTAAACCAAATATAATGGAAATTGCTATACATAGGAAATTGACAGAACACTGTAAACCAAATATAAAGGAAAAAATAAAAAAAATTTAAAAAAAAAGGAGACAATGGGAACCTTCCTACACTATTGGTGGGAATGTAAATTGGTGCAGCCATTGTGGAGGACAGTATAGAAGTTCCTTAAAAAAATAAATATAGATCTGTTATGTGATCCAGCAACCCTACTCCTGGGCATCTATCCAGAGAAAACAATAATTTGAAAAGATACATGCACCCCAGTGTTCATAGCGGCACTATTCACAACATCCAAGACATGGAAGCAACCTAAATGTCCACTGACAGAGGAGTGAATAAAGAAGATGCCGCACATATATGCAATGGAATATTAGCTATAAAAAAATGAAATAATGCCATTTGCACCAACTTGGATGGACCTAGAAATTATCACACTAAGTGCAGTCAGGCAGAGAAAGACAAGTTTCATATGGGATCACTAATATGTGGACTCTAATAAAAAATGATATAAAAGAACTTATTCACAGAACAGAAACAGACGCAAGGATTTCGAAAGCAAACTTACAGTTACCAAAGGGGAAATGTTGTGGGGAGGGATAAATTAGGAGGTTGGGATTAACATATACACATTACTATACACAAAATAGATAAGTAACAAGGACCTACTGGATAGCACAGAAAAACCTACTCAGTACTCTGGAATAACCTAAATGGGAAAGGAATCTGAAAAGGAATGGACTCAAGTAACTGATTCACTTTACTGTACACCTGAAACTGACACAACATTATAAATCAACTATACTCCAATAAAACATAAAGCATATTTTATTTAATATATGACACAGACGAACCTATCTATGAACTGGAAACATACTCACAGACATAGAGAAAAGACTTGAGTTGCCAAGGTGGGAGTCGGGGAGGGATGGACGGAGGGTTTGGGATTAGCGGGTACAAATATTATATATAGGCTGGATAAACAACAAGGTCCTACTGTATAGCACAGGAAACTATATTCAATATCCTGTGATAAACCATAATGGAAAAGAATATGAAAAAGAGTGTATAGATATGCATAACTGAATCACTTTGCTGTATACCAGAAACTAACATAATATCGTAAATCAACAATACTTCAATAAAATAAATTAAAAAAAATAGAGAACCTGCCATGACACGTGCTGTCCAGGGCAGGCTCCTTCAGAATCTGCAGCTTTGAAACCCATTAAGCACCATCTGGTGCTATGACTGGGCTGAGCTGAGGACAACCAGTCATTTCTTCTCTGTTAGCAATTTTTGCCCCTAAATGTTCTACCCGATTCTCCTTCCTGTTCCTTTCCTGTCACAGGTTGTCAGACCTCCATCATTGTCTCAAGCCTTTCCTTACCTACTCCTGTCCTCTCTCTCTCTCACAAGTCTTACCTCCAACAAACCTCCTGGACTCTTAACTCTGTCTAGGCGTCTGCTTCCTGGGTACTCAACCAACTCGCTATGCAAAGAGCTTTTATTTCTTTCTTTTCCCCAACTGCACCGGCAGCATAAGGAAGTTCCTGGGCCAGAGATCGAACCTGCACCACAGCAGGTTGACAGTGCTGAATCCTTAACCAGGAGGTCACCAGGAAACTCTTTTTGGAGGTTTATCCACTCATTTCTCACTGAAGAGCTTTCCCACTTGCCTTTGTCTTTTTCTCTGGATGAAACCATCCCCGAGGCTCCGTTTTCTCTAATGCAGGCCCACCTCAATCCTAGAAATAAAGGAGATGATAGTGGACCTTGGAAAGTAATCAGAGTAAAACAAATACATGAAGGGAAATATTGGGTAACTGGCATTTGGCTCAAAAATATCCCTGATCTGGATGGAGTTCCCACTATGGTGCAGCAGGTTAAGGATCTCGCATGGCTGCGCTGAAGTGTAGGGTGCAGCTGCATCTTGGATTCGATCCCTGGCCCAGGAACTTCCATATGCTGTGAGCACAGCCCAAAATAAAATATACCCCTGACCTTGGCACAGTCTGGGAAAGTCCTGGGCTGCCTTTCATGGGGCTAGACCTTCTGTTGTGATGAGAAGACAGTCACCAGTGGACACAGTGTGCAGCCTCACCTCCAGCAAATGCTACTGGACTGGTCTGCACAAGTGGGACAGAGTGGGAATGCCCTTCCTAACACTGGTACCCTTAGTGAGCTGCTTATTCTTCTAGGTCCAACTCATCCATCCACGTCTCTGTGAAGATGTTCTGCTCACCTGGGGAGCATGGCCCACTCTTCAGTGCTCCTACTGCCTGTGGATGTAGTTCCCACAGCGCATGGGGGTTACTGGAACATCTGACTTCTCCCTGGCTGGATGGGGAATCTGAGGGGAGAGATGGTGTCTATCTCAGGCATGTTAATATCCTCTTCACAAGTGTGGACCCGACACTTTGAGGGAGCCCGTCGGTGTTGGGTGAGTGGAAAATGCCTGCCTGTCCGGAACAAGGCAATGGGCTAGACACCTGTTAGGAGGTTCTAGGGCCTGCGATTCTGGGCCCAGGCTCAGCCCAGGGCATCCTGTGCATCCAGTTGGTTAAGTGAACACTGACCCTAGTTCACTGCATGGTGAAGAGTAAAGAGAGAAGAGAGGAGGAGGCCAGTCTTGGCTTCTCTCTGGGCTTCAACGTCCTTATTTATTAATCAAGAGATCAGGTTAGATGGTCTGTGAGGACTTTCTAGCACCACGACTCCAGGTTTCTGTGTCTAAGGATGTGTGGCTATGTCATCTGCCAGCCCATTTGCTTCCAAGGCAGATGCAGCTGCCCTGGAGAGGATACCCTCCTTACTGTCGCATGAACTGAGTCCATAACTACTTGGTCAGGCCCGGGAGGGAGAGGCTTTCCTGCCCTCAGCAAAGAGCTGCCATCTGTGCTCGGACTTGATGGGTAATAAAGAGGAGGAACAAACATTTTTTAGGCTCCTACTATGCTTGGTGCTTTCACAGACATTATAATACAATTATGATGGCCAGGGCACTAAAGCTGACTCTCCAGGTGGTTTTTAGGTAGAATTTACTTATTTATTTTTGTCTTTTTTTTTTTTTTGCCTTATCTAGGGCCACACCCATGGCATATGGAGGTTCCCAGGCTAGGGGTCTAATAGGAGCTGTAGCTGCCGGCCTACACCACAGCCACAGCAACGCGGGATCCGAGCCACATCTGCAACCTACACCACAGCTCACGGCAACGCCGGATTCTTAACCCACTGAGCAAGGCCAGGGATCAGATTCGTTAACCACTGAGCCACGATGGGAACTCCTCTTTAGGCAGAATTTAAACTTGATAACATACTGAGGTCAGAGCCTTGGGACATCTTGCTTCTCACCCCTCTGCTAGTGTGCTATTGCTGGAAAAATTTTATCAATTATTTATTATTATTTCCCAGGGTGGTCTTGATGCTGGATTCTGATATCATAGCAAATTCTTCCCTCCTCTGAGGAAATCTTTCAGAAAATTCATGATCCTTTTTTCTCCAAATGAACATTGGTGCCTCCATGACTAACCATAATTCAAACCCAAGGATAAAGCCAAACGGATGCCCTTGTCATCAGAGTCCAAGAATATCCTTTGGCATTTAGAATTCTTCATTCACAAAGCTCTTTTGTGACAAATCTACTGCCTTTTAAATAGCAAATATTTTGATTTTGTATTATAATTCAAAAAGTTGTCTTTGTCTACAACAGCTCTGTGAAGTTACTAAGATCTGCCATTTTAAAGGTGGAGAAATGAAACTCAGTGGTTTAAAAAAAAATTGCCATAGATCACACAGCTAGTGAACTAGTAGAGGTGAGATTTAAAGCCAAGTGTCTAGACACCTAGACTGGTCTTCTTCCTGCTGTTATTCCAGGCAGATGGCGGGTGTAAACAAAGGTCCCACAGTGGAGAGGCATGGAGAGAGCTGGGGAATTAGGGAACAGTGCAGGTGGAGGGTAGAAAGCAGAGGGTTTAAAGGCGAAGGAGGTGAGATAAGGCTGGCGGGACAGAGTGAGCCGCACATCAGCCGGGGACAGTGACCTTGCTGAAACGTGTGCACTAGGAAAACATGGACAGTTTTGAGTTCAGGTATGAATCGTGTATTACGGAGGTGAACCTGGCTTTGCAGTAAAGTATGGATTGAGGGGGGAAATATGAAAGACCTCTCAGAAAGCCTGCGGAAACAGCCTTCCTCAATACCGAGTCATTCAACACACAGACTTCTATGTACAAGCCCGTGGTCCACAAAGACACAGCATGAAATAGACAAGAGGAACTTGCAAGGAACTTGTTATCTCATAGAAGGGATATAGCACCCAGAGGACTATTAGAGCGTGTGGTCTTATAGATGTCGGTGCCAAGGAGGTACAGCCACATTCCTTCTTTTGTAGAGTTTCCCATTGGAGGAACCCCCCTCGTTTTAAAGGGGTGAGAAGGGAGTTCTGGATATCTCTCTGTACCAAAACGTGGGTTTCCTTTCTGCCTGTTTGCTTGGATGTCTGAGTGCCCACCTCTCAGTGTAAAAATAAACTGTGACTTCCTGCCTTCTCTCCTTGTCCTTTAAGTCTCCACTCTCCTTCCTGTGTGGGTCAAGGGGTCAGAGATTCTGCTCTGGTCAGCGTCGGGCCTGTGGTGCAGAGGTGGGGCCTGGCAGAGCTCTCTCCCTGCCCATCTCCACCTGGAATTAAGGACCCTTCTTAGGGGTTCCTCCTCCCTTTCTCCACCGAGACCAGGACTTTTTAAATCTCCAGGTGCCTTAGCTCACAACTGGCCTTGGCCTCAAAGCTCTTGGTCTCAGGAGGTGTGGAGTGGCTCTCACTTGTGTTTTCTCTTTGGCTTAACTCATCTACTGTTTGTCACTGCACAGGTGGCCTTCACGTTGCAGCCACCTTCAGTCACCCGCTGGGTATTTAAGTACCAGTTCTTTGATGTTTAGATAACATTTTAAACGTTTTAGGAGGGACACTCCCAGCTTTGAAATAGAACTCCTTTGAATGAGACATAGAAGCACTAGAGGAACTGACACATTATTCCTCTAGGTTTCACTTTTGCTTTGTCTCCTTTTTTTGTTTAAGTCTTTCTTCTGTGCCCAGGAGAGCTGAGAGATGAAGCAGGAGGCAGGTTTGTTTACTCGTTCATCAAAATTTTGCAAACTGCACCATGCCAGGCATTTTCCGGATAACTTCCTCTTTGGGATTCCAGCTCCTCAGCAAGGAGCTGTCACAGGTTAGGTTGGCACCCATGCCATTAACCTGGAGCAGCTGAGAATCATTCTTCCTTTTCCTTTAGAAGTCTCTCTCTTGTCCCGAGAACCACCTGCATCTCACACAGCTGCTACTAGGGAGAAGATTCCATGGAGAAAAAACTCTGAAGCAAAGAGGAATTCCAATCTGCAAATCAACAGCAGATCTTTACAAGGCTCTGTACCCTGGCTGTTGGCCTTGTCATTGACTTTTCCCTACTGAAGACTACTCAGGGGAGTTCCCTGGTGACTCAGTGGGTGAAGGATCTGGTGTTGTCACTGCAGTGGCTCAGGTCACTGCTGTGGCTCGGGTTCAACTTCTGGCCCAGGAACTTCCGCATGCCATGCGGTCGGCCAAAAATATATATAAATGTTGCCATCTAGTGCAGTCACAACTCAGGAGTAACTATGGGACTGTCTAGCTAAGGCATCTGTTGGCATTCAGGTTCAAGCTGGAAGAGTGGACTCATATGGAAGCATCTTTCTGTTTAATCTCAGAAGGCTAGAGGAGACGACCCTGCCAAAATATGTGACAAATGGACAAAGATAATTCATGTTAATAAGCTGGTGTCACCCACCACTCCCAGAGTTCATTGTGGTTACACTCACCTACTCATCTTCTGCTAATTCTGACTAATTGGGGTTTAGGGTCAAGGACCCTGGAAGATTAAAGAAGGAAATGGAATGTCTCACAGTACTTATTTCTAGGCATAAAGGAACATTCAGGAAAAATTTAATCCCTATCACCCCAACACAATACATGAAAAAGACAGGCATCCAGGACAATATTCTACTCTGTGAAGGCCTAAATTAAGATTCTGTGACACGGATAGACCTGGAAATTATCATACTAAGTGAAGGTAGACAGTGAAAGACAAACATCATGTGCTATCACTTATATGTGGAATCTAAAAAAAGGATAGCAATGAACTTATTTGCAGAACAGAATTAGACTTATGAGCTTTGAAAACAAACTTAACGGTTACCAAAGGGGATAGGTGGGGGGGTGGTCGGGAGGGATGGACTGGGGGTTGGGGACTAGCATATGCACACTGAGGTGTATGGAATGACTGGCCCATGGGGACCTGCTGTGTAGCACAGGGAACTTCACCCAGTATTCTGTGATAATCTATGTGGGAAAAGAATCTGAAAGAGAATGGATGTGTGTACATGTATAACTGAATCGCTTTGTTGTATGGCGAAAGTTACCACAACCTTGTATATCAACTATACTTTAATAAAACTTGAAAAGATGGGAAAAATTTTCCTACTAAGTAGCTGTCATTTATAGTACATTCAGGAGTTGGTAATAGAGATGATGGAGTATACTGGAGGACATGAACATTCATAAATACTTTATGCTTATGATCTCATTAATTCTGTGTAATGCACTTATGTGGCATTTATTATTCTTTCCAATATGCAAAGAGGAGATGAAAATTAGATAGGCAAAGATCTTACAGCTGTGGGGAAATGCCTGAATCCAAAACTTTTGCTCATTCCAGTATTTGAACCTGATAGAGAATAAAATTACGTAACCTTATTAGAATGGAAAAGTGTGAAAATTCTAGTGCTATTATAGCAGGAAATAGGGGATAATTACAGCCTCTTTATCATAGATTTGTTATGAAAATCAGATGAAACAATGTATGGGAAGATTTTAGCCCATGGCAAGTATGTAATAAACATTAACTATTGTTAAACATAATCCAAAAAAAAAAAGATTTTGTGGGGTTTTGGGAGTCCTTTTTTTTTTTTTAGGGCTATGCCTGTGGCATATAGAAGTTTCCAGGCTAGGAGCCAAATGGAAGTTGCAGCTGCTGGCCTACACCACAGCCACAGCAACGCTAGATCCAGAGCTGCGTCTATGACCACAGCTCATGGCCACACTGGATCCTTAACTCACTGTGAGGCCAGGGGTCGAATCCACATCCTCATGGATAGCAATTGAGTTCATTTCCGCTGAGCCACAATAGGAAGTCCTTGGGGATCTGTTTTGAGTGGAACCACAGGGGCTGGGAAGGTGTGTGGCTGCACTTCCCTGACGGTGGGGGAGAGAACAGGGATCCTGCACCGGCTGCAGCACTCCGAGCCCACCAAGGGCTCACTGTCATTTCCTCTCGCCCAGATTGTTGCATGAGCCTCCGAAGGAGTCTCCCTGCTTCTGCCCTTCTCCTCTACAATCTCACAATTCTCACACGGCAGCCCGAGTCTTCTTGTAAAATGCAGATCAAGTTGTGTCATCCCCTGTGTTAAAGTGTCCAGTGGGTTCCACTGCATTTAGGGTGTAAGGTCGTCACTTTACATTCCTTCTCTGTGTACGGAGCCCTGTGAAGCCTTGACCCTCACCCACCTCTGCAGCCTCATCTCAGGCTACCTTCCCCCTTTGGAATGGGCTCCAAGCACGGTGCGGCCTTCCCTCTGTCCCTGGGGCAGGTGGAGAACATCCCTGCCTCAGGGCCTTTGGACTTGTAGCCTTAGCCACTCTGACCTCAAGTTCTTTGAATGGCTGCCTCCTTCACATTCTTCTGGTCTCAGCTCAGTGACACCTCCTCCATGAAGCCTCTTTTGATCTCCTATTGAAATTAGGAAGTCTTTCACAACTACATCACCCTATTCTATTTTCTCCATAGTCCTTATTGCTTTCTAAAATTATTTGATTTATTTAACGATTTACTCGTTTATCAACTTATTCCTAACACTGGACTGTAAACTTCAGAGAATAAGCTTATAACTGCATTGTACACTGCCGTATATGAAGAGATAAGTTCCTGGCACATAGTAGGTCCAGAATAAATAGTTTTGGTTGGTGTTGATAATTGATGAGACTTAACCCACTCTCCGACTCCGCCCCTGGAACTGACATGCTCCATGGATGGGACATTACCTTTTCTTTGTAAAGTGGGTTGAAGTGCCTGTTTACCTTGGAGGAAGGGCCAGTCCATGGTACACATTAGCGCACTTCTCAAGCACTTAGTTTTAGGCAGAGCTCAGGCAGAGCTCCTAATATCACTCAAGAGAGATAGTATGATCATTTCCAAAGATGGCCATGGCCAATTCCCACCCTCCTTATATATACATGCCACTTCACCCCTCAAGAGGTGGAAACCAGGAGTTCCTGTGGTGGCTCAGCTCAGTTTGGTAATGAACCCAACTAATATCCATGAGGACACAGGTTTGATCTCTGGCCTCATTCAGTGGGTTAAGGATCTGGCATCGCCATGAGCTGTGGTATAGGTCACAGATATGGCTTGACTCTGGAGTTGCTGTGGTTATGGTGAAGGCCAGCAGCTGTAGCTCCTATTTGACCCCTAGCCTGGGAACTTCCACATGCTGTGGGTGTGACCCTAAAAAGACAAAAAAAAAAAAAGAGGTGGAAACCATTTCCCCATTCTTTGAATATAATCGGCCTTGTGATTTGTTTTGTCTAATAAATAGAATGCAAGAGAACTGATATTCTGGGACTTTTAAGTCCAGGACCTAGTAGAATTCACAGCATCTGTTTCTTACATCTTGGAAGCCAGCTTCCACTTAGGAAGGCCAACACCCTGAGAATGTTATGCTTTGAGGAAGCCTGAGCTCTCCATACAGAGAATCCCTGGGGAAGAGCAGTGGGCACTAGAGATGTGAATGAAAACTTGGACTGTGCAATCCAGTCCATGAATGCAGCCTAGTGACCCAAGCCCATGCCACCCAAAGCAGAAGAACCTACCAAGCAAGCCAGACCAACCCCCAGAATCATGAGAAAATAAATCAGTAATGTTTCAAGACACAGTCAGTTTAGAGTGCCTTGTTATGTCACAGACAGCTAATGTCAGCTAAATCCTGAGGCTTGAAGAAAGTTTGAGCTTCTCAGGCTTTAATTTGCAAATAAATCACTGGGGCACATTGTGAAAAGGCAGGATCTGATTTCATAGGTCTAGGGTGGGATAGAGATCCTAAGCAATGCTCAGGCCCCAGTGACTGAGTGTGTAGACTATATTTTGAGCTGCAAGGCCAGTTCCCAGCCTCCAGGAAGTTCCATACTTAAATCATCTTAGAAAACCCCAGGCTTTCCCCATGCACATTTGAGAAAACCCTATTATGAAAAGGGTTCTGGTCAAATAAGTTTGGGAAACTCCACCTACTATTTTCTGCCACTAGAGACCCACAACATGCATTAGCTAACCCAAGCCCCTTAGAGCTCCTCCAGTAAAGAAATCTGTTCAATTCCATTTAGCACAGTATTTCCTGAATACTAGACGATACCAATTAATGTCTTAGAGATCTCATGTTCTATGGGACATACTCGAAAAGCACAAAACTACCGTGTGTTGTTGTTGTTTTTTTTAATTAACTCAGCCAGTTTCTCATTGTCCCTCTATACTGAATACTTGTGTCGCACAGTTTGGCCATCTGGAGCTTTTTTTCCTTAGATCTAACCTAACTCCTTATCCCTCACTACGATGTGAGAAGTCACTATTCATTTCTCATAGAACAAGAGGACAACACACCTCTCTCTTATTTAGCCCTTCCTTGAATGTCTCTCCTCCTTGTCGAAGAACTTGATTTTCCAGTTCTTTCCATTTTTCTTTCCATTTCCCAGCATCTCATTGTTCTTATTCCAAGCTTTACCGTTTAACCAGCGGAGTGACCTTGGATTAGTTTCTTGATATCTCAAAGTGTAAATATACCTGCTTGTAAAACGAAAGTATGCCTAGTCTTGGGGTGAGTATTGAATGAATCAGTCTCTGGGGAGCACTTGGCATAAGGCCTGTGTGTCTTAATCAATAAATGTCAACTCTTGTTGTTGCTGTTCTGGCTCTGGGCCCCATCTCTCAGAGCTCTGTGGGTGCGTGTCCTGCGGAGGCTGGGAGGAGGTGAGGGACTGGGGGAGACATGTGGCTGATTGAAACTCATCTAATTCCATCGTCTGATTTGAGCTGCTATTCTGAGCTGCCTTCACACCAAATCTTTCCCTCGGTATGGCTGAGCAGCTACAGAAAGTTCAGGCTAAAGTTAGAATCTGAATCTGTGTCTCTGGAAGTCCACCCACTCCTCATCTCTGGAAGCTGTTCTTTGGGGCTGACACTGGCGTTTCAAGGGTTATCTGCTATTTTTACATTTCGATCATCTCTTTGCTGAAATGAGCCCCAAACTGCCCTCCAGAAGCCAGACTCAATACTGGTAGGTTTTGCACTGAAACGTGGTTCTGCACAGCATCACTTCTCCTGTTTACCCCTTTATTCCAGAGACTGCCTGTAAATATGGCTGGGCTCCTTGCTTCTCTTATCCCTCATTTGCTTAGGAGAGAGCAGGCAGCTTCTCATCCATATTAAAAACCTATGGCACTTTTCTTTTCACTGGCTCCTCTCTTCTGCCATTTGCAGACCCCACTAATAGCATCATACTGTAAGCCTCTGCTCCTATAAAGGGTGCACAGCATAGCTCAGGCTGTCCTCAGTTCTCTCTCCCTTGGCCTTAAAAGGAAGGAGCTCTGGTCACAAGACAAACTTCCTTTTCCATGAAGTGGGAGAAAAAACCTGCTGGATTACGTTTGCCGTCAAGCCTTATAGGGTTTCTTAGTATGTGCAGATATGATGTAGCTATTATTGTGTTTCTTTGTGGGCACCAGTTGCTGTCCTTCACATGAGCTAGAACTCAAGCCAGGGCCGAGGGTAGCATGTACTGTATTTGAAGCAGTGATTCAGCTTTTCTTTGTATGAGACATGAAGGCTAGCATTTCCATCGAACTTAGAGATGGAAGAGGACCCAACACAGGAACAGCTATAATTTAATGTTACTAATGTTCCATGCATTGTGATTACCAAACACTTCACCTATACTCTCATCTATATATCCATTCACATGCCTTTTCTTTTCTTCCTTTTTATGGCCACACCTTCAGTATATGGAAGTTCCTAGGCTAGGGGTGGAATTGGAGTTGCAGCTGAAGGCCTACACCACAGCCACAACAACACTAGATTCAAGCTGCATCTGTGACCTATACCACGGATTGAGGCAACACTGGATCCCTAACCCAGTGAGCAAGGCCAGGGATTGAACCCACAACCTCACAGAGACAAGGTCAGGTCCTTAACATGTTGAGCCACAAAGGGAACTCCATTTTTTTTTTTTTTTAACAGAAGATATCTGAGAGGTCTAAGGCTTAAAGCAAGTGACAAACTTGGTCCCAGAGCCAGTCGGTGAAAGAGCAGAGAGGCAAACCAGAGCCTCGGGAGCTCTGGGATAATGTCCTTCATCCTGACCACTGCCTATGGAACGTTCTCTTGGAAAGCCAGCTGGGGCTGTTCTAGGGGGCAGCGCAGAGCTACTGCCCCTGAAAGGCTGCAGGGCCCTCTTGAGGCCACATTGCCCATTTCCTTGCCTCCAGAGAACGCGTCACATAGTGTCTCCCAAGACATGGTTCCTTCTTGTAAGTAGCTGTGAGTTAGGTCATTCCACAGCCGAGCCTGACAAATCCGTTGGGCTTCCTGAACCTTAGACAGAAATGTCAACCTGAGGTTTCTGACTGTTGGTGTCTGAAAAAAATCTGTGTGCTGAAGCTTGAACCACTGTTATTTTCTCTTTTGCTTCCCACGGATAGGAAATAAATCCAGAGACACTGCAACTTGAAACTGGAGTGCACATATGGTGCAAGTCTTAGGACTACTGTGGATCCAAAGAAAGTTTTTATTACCAGTTTCAATTTTTATTTTGCTTATGACATGAATTAGAAAGTAAAAAGTGGCAATGATTTTGACTTGAAGGTGGTATGGTCCTGTTGTTATTATTATTATTTTGTCTTTTTTGGCTGCACCCACGGCATGTGGAAGTTCCTGGGCCAGGTACTGAACCTGTGGCAAAGCAGTGACAATGCCAGATCCTTAACCTTCTGAGCCACTGGGAACTCCATGGCTCCATTGCTATTATTATTAGCCTTGCTCCTCAATATGTGTCTCAAGGACCAGCAGCATCACCTGAGAACTTTTTATCAGTGCAGATTCTCAGGCCCCACCCGAGAACTATGGCATTATAATCTGCATTTTAACAGCATTTCGAGCATCTCCATGTACATGTAAGGTTTGACAGGAACTATTTTATGGAACTTAAAGCTTGAGGGAGGGGTACAGATGGCTTGGGTGTGAAGGCAATTGTTCACCATACTGGCTGCAGAAATTTAGAGCATATTAAAGTCTGTGTCTCATGGCTCAAAATTCTGCATTATTTTATCTGGGGCAGATCTGGGCCTGGGAACATTTGAAAAAATTTCTTGGGTCATTCCAATGTGCAGTCAGGGCTCAGTACCACTGCCCAGGGAAAAGCAGACACAGAGTGTCGGCTCTGTGTCTAGCATCACAAAGACATGGGTCTATGTGAGGACTCCATAACCAAGGGGACATGTTGGAGATGAAGCTCAAGGAAGGACAACAGGATAAATATGGAAGCACACTGTGAAGCCCTATCATGAATAGATATTTTTTTGAGGTGGACATAGAAGGAAGCTATGAGGAGTATGTTCGGACAGAATCAGGGTTTGGAAAAATGCACCACTATTCTTCTAACTCAGTGGAAAGATGTTCATGGAGAAGATTTAATGTCCTTCATCTAAGATTTTAGCATCTTCCATTCAGGATGTGCGCCTGTTTTAGGGTTGCCAGATTTAGCAAATATAAGATATAGGATACTCAGTTAAACTGGAATCTCAACTGAACTGAGTTAACTGTTCAGTATAATTTCCTAGTGTGCAATATTTGAGACATAGTAACATTAAAAAATTACTAGTTATCTGCCACTCACACTTAACTAGATGTCCTGTATTTGTTTGTTTTTGTTTTTTTTTTTTGTCTATTTGCCTTATCTAGGACTGCACCTCCGGCATACAGAGGTTCCCAGGCTAGGGGTCAAATTGGAGCTATAGCTGCCGGCCTACGCCACAGCCACAGCAACGCAGGATCCGAGCCGCGTCTGCAACCTACACCACAGCTCACAGCAATGCCAGATCCTTAACCCACTGAGCGATGCCAGGGATCAAACCCACAACCTCATGGTTCCTAGTTAGATTCGTTAACCACTGCGCCACGATGGGAACTCCTAGATGTCCTGTATTTTATCTGGCAACACTAGCTGTTTAGAACAGTGAATCTCAATGCTTTAGGACACTGTGCATATGAAAAAAATATGTCCTCGGTGAATTGTGAAGGTGAACAGCTGTGTGTGTGTGTGTAAAGGGTATTGAAGGAGTGAGGCTGCTTGCTGTTGACAGTGAGGAGAGAAAGAGAGACAACAGTTTCAATAATGGTAAGGAGAACAAGAATTCTCCTAATATGTAAGGAAAAATTCACCCAGAAGTTACATATTAAAAATAAAAACTGAAGAAGGCTTCATAAAGGGAATTTTTTCCCATGAGAAATAGATTTTTGTGTGTGTGTCAAATTATCAAAGGGTTACCTGCTTACAGAATTTTCAAGTTATTTAGGCAGGGATGAAAAGGAAGACAAAAGTATCACAAGCCCTCATTATCAGCCCTAGAAGTTACGGCTTTCAATTTTCACATCCATGCCTTCCAGAAATTTCTTGAGCATGGATTAACATTTGTATACATATGAATTATTTAAAAAGTTTTCAATTTTATGCACTTCTGCAATTTGCTTTTATTTTCACTTAACTCTAAACTTTGATATCTTTTCACATATGCTATATAGATATGCCTGCCTCATTCTTTTTGAACAACCATTACGCTTTATTTAATTACAGAAATATTTTTGTTTACCATTTATTTAAAAGACACTTAAAAGTACTTTCTCTCTGCAGAGTTTGGCATACACGGTTGCTTCCCCTCATTCAGTATTTAATTCATCATCAATATTTGGTATCAGCCCAAATATCATCTGCTCAGAGGGGCTTTTACTGCTCCCCATAGCAAAAGCAGCTTTGTCCCTCCACACAACCTTGCTTTTCTTAACAAATTACCCTGAGATGTTTCTTTGTTTTTTTTTTCCAGTGGTGTTTATCTCAATCTGAAACGATCTTCTATGTTGGTGGTTTCGTTGTCTACTTAGATCTTTCTTTCCCCACTATCACATAAGCCTCAGAATGGGGATATTGTCAAGTTTGTGGCCTATCTCCTCAGCACTGAAAACATCGCAAATATACAGTGGGTACACAAAACCCTTCTGTTAGTGGATGAAAGATCGAGTGATTAAATGGGCATACTGACGCAAAAATTCTCAACAAAATTTTAGCCAACCGAATCCAACAACATATCAAAAAGATCATACACCACGACCAGGTGGGATTCATCCCAGGTGCACAAGGATGGTTCAACGTATGCAAATCAATCAATGTCATACACCACATTAACAAAAGAAAAGTCAAAAACCACATGATCATCTCAATAGATGCAGAAAAAGCATTCGACAAAGTCCAACATCCACTCATGATCAAAACTCTTACCAAACTGGGAATACAGCTAACATTCCTTAACATAATAAAGGCCATATACAAAAAACACACAGTAAATACAATGCTCAACGGAGAAAAGCTGAAAGCCTTCCCACTAAAATCTGGAACAAGACAAGGATGCCCACACTCTCCACTCTTATTCTACATAGTATTGGAAGTAATAGCTACAGCAATCAGAGAAACAAAAGAAATAAAAGGCATCTAAATAGGAAGAGAAGAGGTAAAGCTGTCACTTTATGCAGATGACATGATACTATATATAGAAAACCCCAAGGACCCAATCCCAAAATTACTTGAACTGATCAGCAAATTCAGCAAAGTAGCAAGATATAAGGTTAACCTTCAGAAATCAATCACATTTCTGTATACTAACAATGAAATATTAGAAAAAGAATACCAAATACTTTACCTTTTAAAATAGCAGCCCAGGAGTTCTCACTGTGGCCCAGTGGAAACGAATCTGACTAGGAACCATGAGGTTGCAGGTTCAATCCCTGGCCTTGCTCAGTGGGTTAAGGATCCAGCATTTCCGTAAGCTCAGGTGTAGGCCACACACCGGCTCAGATCCGCATTGCTGTGGCTGTGGTGTAGGCCAACAGCTACAGCTCTGATTCGACCCCTAGCCTGGCAATCTCCACATGCCATGGGTGAAGCCCTAAAAAAAAAAAACAAAAACAAATAAAACAGCACCCCAAAAAATCAAGTACCAGGGAATAAACCTGACCAAGGAGGTGAAAGACTTATATGCAAAGAACTACAAAACATTAATCAAGGAGATCAAAGAAGATAACAAAGAAATGGAAAGATATCCCATGCTCATGGGCTGGAAAAATCAACATTGTAAAAATGGCCACACTACCCAAAGCAATCTACAAATTCAGTGCAATCCCTATCAAATTACCCAAGACATTCTTCACAGAACTAGAACAAACAATCCAAAAATTTATATGGAATAACAAAAGACCCAGAATCACCAAAGCAATTCTAAAGAACAAAAACCAAACAGGAGGCATAACTCTCCCAGACTTCAGGCAGTATTACAGGGCCACAGTAATCAAGACAGTGTGGTACTGGTACCAAAACAGACATACAGACCAATGGAACAGAACAGAGAACTCAGAAATAAACCCAGATGCCTACCGTCAATTGATCTTTGACAAAGGAGGCAAAAACTGAAAATGGGAAAAAGTCTTTTCAGTAAGCATTGCTGGGAAACTTGGACAGCTGCATGCAAATCAATGAAACTAGAACACACTCTCACACCATGCACAAAAATAAACTCTAAATGGCTTAAAGACTTAAATATAAGACAAGACGCCATTAAACTCCTCCTGGAAGAAAACATTGGTAAGACAGTCTCTGACATCAACCTTACAAATGTTTTCTCAGGACAGTCTCCCAAAGCAACAGAAATCAGAGCAAAGATAAACCAGTGGGACCTAATCAAGCTGACAAGCTTTTGCACAGCAAGGGAAACCAAAAAGAAAACTAAAAGACAGCTTACAGAATGGGAGAAAATTATTTCAAATGATTCAACTGACAAGGGCTTAATCTCTAAAATATACAAACAACTGATGCAGCTCAACCACAAAAAAGCCAACAACCCCATTGACAAATGGGCAAAGGACCTGAACAGACATTTCTCCAAAGAAGATATACAGATGGCCAACAAGCACATGAAAAAATGCTCGACATCACTGATGATTAGAGAAATGCAAATCAAAACTACCATAAGATACCACCTCACACCAGTCAGAATGGCCATCATTAACAAGTCCACAAACAGAAAATGCTGGAGGGGGTGTGGAGAAAAGGGAACCCTCCTGCACTGTTGGTGGGAATATAAGCTGGTACAACCACTATGGTAAACAGTATGGAGGTACCTTAGAAAACTATACATAGAACTACCATATGACCCAGCAATCCCACTCTTGGGCATATATCCAGACAAAAATTTCCTTGAAAAAGACACTTGTACACGCATGTTCACTGCACCACTATTCACAACAGCCAAGACATGGAAACAACACAAATGTACACCGACAGATGACTGGATTAGGAAGATGTAGTATATATGCACAATGGAATACTATTCATCCATAAAAAAGAATAAAATAAGGTAATTTGCAGCAACATGCCTGGAATTAGAGACCCTCATACTGAATGAAGCAAGTCAGAAGGAGAAAGATACCATATGATATCACTTATATCTAGAATCTAATATACTGCACAAATGAACCTTTCTATAGAAAAGATAATCACGGACTTGGAGAACAGACTTGTGTTTGCCAAGGGGATGGGGGAGGGAGTGGAAGGGTATGGGAGTCTGGGGTTACCTATTGCCTCAGGGATGGAAAAGCAAGGGGATCCAGCAGTGTAGCACTGGGAACTATATCTAATTACATGTGATGAATCCATATATGTACGTGTAGCCAGGTCACCACGCGGTGCAGTTGGAAAATTTGATAGAAATATGTAAACCAGCTATAATGGAAAAAATAAAAAACGATAAATAAGTGGGCATACTGTGGCCTATATAAAGATAAAATGGGATGACGTCAAAGCAGATGCTTTATTGAATAGATGCAAAAGATGGAAATAATTCGAACTCAAGGCATGCTGCTTTTAAGAGAGGGATAGGAGTTCCCACTGTGGCACAAAGGGATCCAGGGCATCTCTGGAGTGCCAAGATGAAGGCTCAACAGCTATCTGGCACAGTGGGTTATGGATCCTGGATTGTTGCAGCTGTGGCATAGGGCACAACTGAAGTTCAGATATGATCCCTGGTCTGGGAACTCCATATGTCACAGAGTGGCCAAAAAAGAGGATAAAAAAAAAGGAAGGGAGAGAGAGAGAGGGATAAAATGAACCCTTACTGGAAGCAAGTCATATGCAGTAGGCAGACCCAAAAGGTGTCATTGGAAAGGTGAGTTTGAAGGGACAGTTTGAGGATGAAAATGACGGCAGGTAGAGACTGGGGGTGTGGTCCTGCAAGGTAGAGAACACGCTTAGACAAAGTTTGGAGGCAGTCACCACCTGGCCCATCGGGGAGGGGCAGCTTGGCCACCCTGGCTGGAGCTCAGGATGCCCGTGGGATGACACAGAGGATTGTGGAGGATTTGAGGCCTGTATTGATGAATGGGGATTGTTGGTTCTAAGCACTGGAGAGCTATTAAAGGGCTCTGACACAGGAGTGATGGGTTAATAAAACAGTCGACCCTTGAACAACATAGGCTTGAACTCTGCAGGTCCACTTTACATGTAGATTTTCTTTTTTCAATAGAAATTTTACAGAACTATCCTATCGGGGCTTGGTTGAATCCGAGGATACGCAGAGGGTCAGTACTCCTAACTCTTATGTTGTTCAAGGATCAACTGTGTATTCCAAGAGGATAATATTATCAGCAATGGAAAATATTTGTTGGAGAAGGGAAAGACTGTAGTCAGAAGAGGCATTAAGATGAGGACCCGAGCTAGGGCAGGGGTGAGACAGATTTGAAGGAGCAGCCTTTTTCAAATGGGGAGAATCAGCTGTGTTTGCAGTCTTTCATCAACATCAGGAGTCAACAAACTATGGCCTCTGGGCCAAGTCCAGCCCCACAACGTATTTTTGTAAGTCAAGTTTTATTTAGAGACAGCCACTCCCATTCTTTTACATATCATCTAGTGCTGCTTTGGTAGTAGGTTGGCTTGGCAGAGTTGAGTAGCTGTGACAGAGACCTTATGGCATGAAAAATCTAAAATATTTACTACTTCACTCTTTTGAAATATTTACCGCCATGCACTTCACAGGAAAATTTTGCTGATCCTTGGTCAAGATCGACAGTATCTATATATTCTAGATTTAGGTCTGAGATGCTCTGATTGGGGTCATCTTAAAAGAGAGCAAGGTATGCTCCTATTGTCTGGGAACCAAGGGCCACGTTTACCCATCAGCCAGCTGCTGCCCTTTGCCTTGAGCTTTGTCCTAAATCCTGGTGAATTTAGAAGCCTGGAAGCTACAGAGCCAGAGTCGTGAGATACAGGTCTGAAAGGGACATTGGGAAGGAGATTGGCTTGATCAGTTGGTTTGGTCTGGCCAATAACCAAACAACTCACCCTCCTCAAGAACTATCCTTTGCCTTTGTGGAGTCCACTGGATTGCCCCTTTCAGGATGCTGCCTCCTTCAACATCAGGGCTGCTTGCAACCCAGTTCCCTGTCCCATCTTGGACTTCCTCCAAGGACAAATCAAAGTTTTCTGATTTTCCTTGGCTAAAAAAGAGGGCAGCAGTGACATGGCAGCCTTTCATAATGCTGATAGCCTCTGTATGCACAGGCACATAGAGACCCGTCTCCAACAGCCTTAGAGTGGAGAGCTTCAGGTTCACCGCAGACAGCCTTTTACCAGCATCCCTGTTGCTAGGATACCTGTCATCTGATTAATGTTTTCAAGATCCTTTATGAAATCCCTTTGTTTCCTTTGTCTTTAAGGATATGTCTTCAGGTTTTCTGTTTTAAATTGAGTCTGTGGTTGTGTCAAACAAAATGGGCTGACACTATCAACAAGCTGAAATCATTCCTCCATTAATAATGCTGATGCAGGAGTTTCTGTTGTGGTGCAGCAGAAATAAAGCTGACTAATATCCATGAGGATGCGGGTTCGACCCTTGGCTTCACTCAGTTGGTGGGGGATCCGCTGTTGCCGTGAGCTCTGGTGTAGGTTGCAGATGCAGCTTCGATCCCATTTTGCTGTGGCTGTGGTGTCAACCCCTGGCCTGGAAACTTCCATATGCCACGGGTGTGGCCCTAAATAAGCAAAAAAAAAAAAAAAAAAGTGATGCAGACTTTCCATTTTGGCAAATGGCATTATAGTTCCTCACTTCAAGGTACTGGGTGAATGGGAGTTTCCTTGCCCACTTTTCTCAGCTTGTTTTTCCCTTTGACCTAGCCACTTAAAAATCATTGCTTGCCTATAAATAGCTCATATTTATTTCTAGAGTCAAGAGTTTGTAGGTTGTTTACTGGGATGTCATTGGCCAAACTGCAGTGTCAGGATACTCGGGGGAGAGTTAATTTCCTTTTGAAAATTGCAATTCTGAAAGCTGCACATATTTTATCTTTATCATCAATATGAACCAAAGTGCGTGTACTTCGTGCCGAGTGATATGCCAGTAGGCTAAATAAAAATAGCCCTACTTTTGCAGCTAAAAATAGATAACACTGGTGTGAACTAACCCCACTGTGGCCCCCACAAAATTAACTTTCAGGCTCTCTGTGTCATCATCCTTCAACAAGAGGCCTGGGTGGCCACCAAACAAGAGAAGCAAGCCATAAGCAGTAAGACTCGGAAGAGAGGTAATAAGCTCCACATTGAAAGTGACAAGGACAGATGCTTCAATTCACAGACAATGATTTGCAAATAAGCTATTTCACACACAGGCGACTCTAGGCAGTACGCTTCAGGGCACATAACCTAGGGCAGTGATTTTGTCAACTGGAATGATTTTTGCCCTCACCCCACCATCTTCACCAGGGAATATTGGATAATGTCTGGAGCCATTTTTGGTTGTCACTATTAGAAATGGGGATGCTGTTGTCATTTAAAGATGCCAGGGATGCTGCTAGACATCCTACATCCCACAAGCTAGCCCTCCCCGCCAAAGAACGATCCAATTGTCAACAGTCAAATTAAATCTAGGGATTTAGTCTGTTGATGGTAGTTGGACATCTTCCTGTGCCGCACCTGGGTGGCCAGTTAGTACATGTGTATTCAGTAAAATGTCTGTTCCTGCAGGAATGTGTCTTTGGTGGGTAGGAACTAGTGAGACCCATGGAACCCAGGTTCATGGGTCCCACTTGGAGGAAGAGGCAGAACTTGAGGAGTCCTGAGTGGGATGGAGGGGAAAGCCTGCAGTGAGCTGGGATGGGGCTGGGCTTTCCATGTCCAGGCTTGTGGAGTGAGAAGTTTGGTCTGGAATGAGCTGAAGAAGAGTTTGATAGAAAATAGGTGATCCTGTAAATAAGGGCAGGGAAACAGCTGGTGACTTGGTGGCAGGCGGAGAGCTCCTTACTAGAGCACAGATGGCTTCATGTTCACGGAAGCCAGAGCCTCTGCTCCCATTCCTGCTCACAGAGTGATGCTCCTTAAAGGAACCCCTTCATGGATGGAGAAAAACTTCCAGCTGGTTCCACAGCTGGTGCTCCTTCTGCTTGCCTTTTGGGGCTCCCTTATAAACCTATAGGAAAGCAATAACTCACGGTTTCCTGGGAAATCCCTGGGCAACTTTCAATAATGAAGAGTACTTCTTGGGAAATAAGGTCCTTTTCTAAATTATACAAGCTTGCTAAAACCTTTCCAGTTAAAATCAGGAACAAGTGGGGTTGCCTGTCATCAACAATATTATTAAATATTGGTTTAGAGATACCAGTGAATGCAAAGATATTTTAAAGAATGAAATGATTGTAAAAACTTTCGGAAAGGAAGAAATCATCTCTTTTCCTGGATATGCAATTATATACTTGGACAATTAAAGTGTCGAGTAAAAAATCCAGGAATTAATAAAAGAATTAATAGGTGATTATCTACAAAATAAATGCATACAAAGCATTAAGTTTTCTCTATATACCACAAGCACCTAAAATGAACATCGAGAAAATATTTCATTCTCAACAGCAATAACAATTATAAAAGATTTATTGGGGTACCCGTCGCGGCACAGTGGGAACAAATACGACTACGAACCATGAGGTTGCAGGTTTGATCCCTGACCTTGCTCAGTGAGTTAAGGATCCGGCATCCCTGTGAGCTGTGGTGTAGGTCACAGACACAGCTTGGATCTGGCATTGCTGTGGCTGTAGCATAGGCTGGTAGCTGTAGCTCTGATTAGACCCCTGGCCTGGGAACCTCCATATGCCGTGTGGGTGCAGCCCTAAAAGGACAAAATAAATAAATAAATAAATAAAAGATTTAAAAAGACATACTTTGTTCTTGAATAGGAAGGCTTAGAATTATAAAAAAAAAATCTTCCTAAAATGAATGCAAAAATTTAATTAAACTTCAACGAGAATCTCAGTAGATATCCCCCTTGGAATTGGATGAAGCAATCTTAAATATCATATAGAACAACAAAAGTCCAAGAACAGCTAGAAAAGAGGGAATAAAAAGAAGGGGGCGGTTCTTGAGTTGGTTTTGCCTTACCAGATATCAGAACAATTTTTAATCATATAAGAATGATGTTGTTTTAGGAACAGAGAAGTAGATCAGCATAAGAAAATAAGGAAACTAGAAAACAATTGAAACATATGGAGGATTTAATATGCTTCAGAGGTGATTCCGTGAGGAAATGATGGATTTTTAAATAAATGGTGCTGGTGCAACTGTTTCTTCATCTGGATAATGATAAAATTAGCTCTGTCTTACAGAAAGTCAAATAAATTTCGGATGGATTCAAGATATAAGTGTGAAAAAGATTAATATAACAAAATACAATAAAATCAAGGAAACTTCACGAATAGGACACTTTCTTAACTAAGACAGGAAAACCAGAGGCTACAAAAGAATAGAGGGGTTCCCCTTGTGGCTCAGCAAAAACGAGCCCAACTAGTATCCATGAGGATGCAGGTTTGATCCCTGGCCTTGCTCAGAGGGTTAAGGATCCAGCATTGCCATGAGTTGTGGTATAGATCTCAAATGTGGCTTGGATGTGACATTGCTGTGGCTGTGGTGTAGGCTAGTAGCTGTAGCTCCTATTCGACACCTAGCTTGGGAACCTCCATATGCCGTGGGTGAGGCCCTAAAAGGACAAAAATGAAATGAAATAATAAATAAATTTTAAAAAGGATAGAAGAGTATAAGAATGCACACACACATACACACACACACACACACACACACAGAAATAACAGTGAAGTCAAAGGAGACCATAACATCAAGAAATAAATGACAAATATGGAAAAATATCATTCCAAAGTAAAAGATTTTGTCTATAATATCTGAAGAGCTCTCATAAATTGGTAAAAGATAAACCATCCAACAAAAAAAAGGCAAAGGATATGGAAAAACAGTTCACAAGGGAAAAATCAAAATGGTAACAAATACCTGAAAAAATGCTCATTCTCACTAGTAGCAGGAGAAATGCCCCATAAATAACGATAAGCTATCTTTTTAGTCTCATCAGACTAGAAACAATTTCTAAGAGCCAGCAATCCCTTTCCTGGGCATGCAGCCCACAGAAATAAAACACCAAAATATGAGCCTCTACATGTAGATCTCATTACAGCCTTGTTTGCAGTGCCAAAAAAAAAAAAAAAAAAATCTGGAGACAAGTCAGTGCCCACTAAGAGGGGAATGCATAAAAAAATTGTGGGCCCATGTATCATAAGGTATTATATAACTCTAAAAAGGATTTAGAACTATACCATTTGACTTGAGGGAATTTCTATGACATACTGCTGATGGAGAAATGCATGATGTTGAAAAGCTTGCATAATATGGTTTCCATTATTATTAACTAAGTAATGACCCATTCCTGAATACATATAAATGCTCATGGAGAAAAAGATACAGAAGGCTACCTACTGGGCTTTTGGGTCTCTGGAGGAGAAGGAGGCCGGCAGAAAAGAAAAAAAGGAAAAAAAGACTGCAATATACTCCCTGTCTGTATCTATGACTTGTTTCAATTTATATTTTTAAAAATGAGCATTATATTTATTTATGTGTGGTGTGCATGTTTATTTACTTTTACGTGTGTGTTCACAGATGTGCCCAATTGGCTAGAAAAAAAAAAGATATAATGGTTTTCAAAAATACGCTAATGTTAACTTGAATTTATACAGCACTTTTCTAATTCTTAATGCTTTTGTGTGTGCCATTCATTTCATCCTCCCAACTTCCTAGAAGATGTGACCTTGAAATATCATAGCCCACAGTGCTCTCTGCCTGGCTCCTGGGGTGTCCGTGTGCAGGGAGGTGCCTGGGGGCAGCGCTCTTCCCCTTTGTGTGAGTGTATCTAGGAAGCTGGGCTTGGCCTCTGGGCGCCTGCTGCCTGCAGGGCTCTGGGCTTCCTCAGGCTCCTCTCTAATGTGTCTGCTCCCCCAGATACAATTTACCCTCTTAGACGTAAGGAGGAGGTTCCAGGCTTTACCCAGCCTTGGGTTCTGGAACCTGAATCAGGGCACAGGTGAAAAATGAATGAAGAGTCAGCCAAGAAATACCCTTGGCTTTTAGGGACTGACGTGGGCGGGTCACTGAGCGAGAGGACTAGTTCTAGGAAGCAGTAGGTACACCATCCAGCATAGTTAAAGCAATGGTGCTTTTCCCTACAGAGGATGAATGGGGTGGAGTGAAGAGCATGAGTTTGGAATACAAGAATCTAGAATGAAATCCTGGTTTTATCACTTCTTTGGAATTTTTGTTTTGTTTTGTTTTTCAGCCTTGCCTGTGGCATGTAGAAGTTCTGGGGCCAGGTATGGAACCCAAGCCACAGCAATGACAACACCAGATCCTTAACTCGCTGAACCATCAGGGAGCTCCCTTCCTTGGAAAATTATGTAACTTCTCTGAGCTTGACAACCCTCCCCAAATCATTCTTACTTACCGGATTATTGCAAGGATTTACTAAGGTGATGACTATGGAATTATCTAACACTGCTGGCATTTTGGAATAGTTTAGCCAGCAGCTGGTAGGAGTCAAATATAATAATGAAATCCTGTCAAGATTAGGTCGTGTGTTCTATTTTTCCTGTCCTCCCTCTCAGTCTTTTTTCAAACATTTATTGAATTGCTATTATGTCAGATATGGGGCCCTGGAACTCTCATAGTCTAATGGAGGAAATTGAGAAGAATATAAATACTCTGTCCTGGGTTAAGTGTTTTTCCTTGAGGTATGTCCAAAAAACCTATTATAGGAAGATAATGTCCCAGGTGAGCAGTAGCCAGAAAAGGCTTAACAAAAAGAGTGATGTTTGAGAATTCACCTGGTTAACTGGTGAACAGAGAATAAGTGGTAATAAGTATGTGCTGGTTGGAAGAAAATGTATGCACAGGAAGACAGATATGTACGAAAAATCCCCGAAAAGCCTAAAGGTGAGCAACCACTGATATTTATAGTACTATTTTTGGTATAAAAATTAACATGATTTGACTAAAAAAAATTTGTACAAGTGCTATCACCCTGGGTTAACTATAATGGTTTGAACCCAGTAATACTAAAGAGGGGAAACAGTCCAACAGTTTATGGGGATAACTAAATAAAGTATTTGAAATCACAACTGTGGTGGCCTCCAATGATCCCTGTCTCCTGGTTTTTACACGCTTGTATGGTCTCCTTTCACCATACAGCAGGGTTGGTCTACAGTACCAATAATTTATGGAAGATATAATATATGTCACTTCTGAGATGAAGTAACAAAACTCAGTGGCTCTGTCTCAGGTTCTCTTTTTCTCCTTCTTAGATCACTCAGCCTGGGGGAAGCCAGCTGCCAAGTCGTGAGGATACTCAGGCAGCCTTTGGAGAGGCCCATATGGAACAGAGTAGGGCTGCCAACAACCATGGGAGTGCGCTTGGAAGCACAGCCTTCAGCCATCAAGCCTCAGATAACCACGGCTCTGACCAACAGCATAACTGAACCTCATGAGAGGCCCTCAGCCAGAACCACCCAGTTAACCTACTCTAGGATTCCTGACCTATGGAAGCTGTGACATAATCAATATTTGCAGTTTTAAGGATAATGTATTAAGTAGCAATACATATTTGTTTCCATTTTTTTTTTTTTACCTTTCTGTGAATCATTGCCCTTTGCTATAAAAATTCTACCAGAGGTAGAATATATTTCTCTGCCCCATTGAGGTTGAGCTTGGTCATGTAACTTGCTTCTGCCAATGAAATGTGGACAACTGAAAATGCATGTTCAGTCTTATTTATCTGGCCTTAAGGTATCTCCTGCATTTCTGCCCATCTTTCTTGGAGTCTCTATCCTCCTCCATGAAGAAGGTATTAGCTACTGCCTTAGAAGATGGTGCTCTTTCAGCCTGGGCCCTATAAGGACAGATACTAACTGAGCCAGTCCAGCCAATTTGCAGACCAGGGAGCCTTAGAATAAATTATTATTGCCTCAAGCCATCGAGCTTGGAGTGATTATTCCATAGAATTAATGTGGTAATAAATGATGGATGTGATCCCTTTAGACATCTCAGCAGAAAGGAGATGTGAAGGCTGGAAGGCAACTATGCTGACCACTATGCCACCAATGCCTCAGCAGATGTGAAGACTGGAAATCGTCAAAGAGAGTGAAAGTCTAGGTCTTCCTATATATGGAAGGGCCTTGAGACCAAGTTATGAAGTCCGGACTTTATATTCTGTAGGGCACCCAGTACAATGTATTTTAGGAAGAACTGTTTGGTGACGGTGCAGAGGATGGATTGAAGAGGGTAAGGTTACAGACCAAAGTCCAGGTAGGAAATTTTTCAAGAACCCCAAAGAGAGGTGACAAGGGCCTGAATTAGGACAGTGACAGGAAAGGATAGATTTAACCTGGAGACCATCTCCTGGAACGACCTGTTTACCAAGGGAACGTGTGGGGAAAAAGTCTCCCACTGCACACTTATGCCTGCATTAAGCTAGGAAGCCCGTTAGTTGGAAGGGTTGAACTGATTTGATTAAATTTCCAGGCAGATCTCAATATTTACTTCTGGATCTAAGAAATAGGTGCAAGTTAGTCCACAGGCAGTTGGGCAAATCCACTGCCCAAATGCCTGCTGGGTACCTCTGAGCCTACAGTGGATGTTCAAGGGCCTACCTTGCTCAAGAGAATATTCCTGTCACATAGCTATGAGTCATGTCCCTTCTTCTCCTTGACCCTGCCCCACCATGTCCTCCAAAGTTAGGGGAGTATAGATTAGCTGTGGATTTCTTTGTTAAATGACTTCTGAGATGAAGTTCAGAGATTGCCCAAGGGACTCTTGGTTGGAGTAGGGCCAAAGGCCTCCTGAGAAACATTTCTAGTTTCTACTACTGGCTATGAATTAAAATGAGAATTTCAAGTAGGACCGGTTTGGGAGACGGCCCTCTTCACTCTAAACTCACACATTAGGCTAGCAAAATTTGGATCCATCTGGTATCCTCTACACATTAACATATTAGCTGGGAGGAGTCTTCTGTTACTGCCTAAGACTGGGAGATACCATAGGCTGATACTGATGATCATTCCTACGTGTTGGAACAAGGATATATGTTTCCCACAAGTGGGAATATGTTAAGTAAAGCCTAATAAATATTGTAAATATGATTTTTTTTTCTTTTCAGCCATACCTGCAGCATATGGAAATTCCCAGGCTAGGGATCAAATCCAAGCTGGAGCTGCAACCTAGGCCACAGGTGCAGCAATGCTGGATCTTAACCCACTGTGCTAGGCTGGGGATCAGTCTGGAAAATATTGATAATACGAATGTTCACAGAATGAAACTGCCTTAGTCCACATTGACATGAAACTTATATTCTTAACAGTGAAGGTGGAATTTGGGGAATTTGTAAATGGATCAGGGATTTCCAAATGCAAGAGACTTAAGAGCCATGGGAGAGAGTATCATGTCAGTTTGGTGTCTTGTGATCTAGTCTCAGGACATGTGATGTAGTAAAGGGTAATTCATGGGCTCCCTGTCTCAGTTGTGTCATATGGAAATTTCCCTACTGGTCTCTTGAGAGAATTAAAGCATCATTTGCCAAGAATCTACAAAAGACCTTTGAAAACCGGACAGCAGCTAAAGGGTGCACTATAATAACCATTTCCTCCAAGTCTGAGGGAATGGGTTAACTGTAGACATCTTTGGTAAACACACTCTGACGCTTGGGACGGAAGAGATTATGAACAACAGTAATTTTCTGTGTGGTGTGAAGTAGCAAGTCTTAGAACTGGTGGAAAGATTCATCCAGGAGACAATGTGATTTGAAGAGAAGTTTGAGTAAGCAAGAGGTGGAGTACAAAGACCTGCTCTAAAACCACAACCACCTGTTAACTTGAACATCACAGCAACCTTGGCTTTGCAGCAATCTTCTCTGGAAACAGTGCCGTTAAGTCAACAAGTGCTGCCAGGACCAGCGATGGCAAAGACCCCACCGGTCGTGCACATATTAGCCTCTGTGATAAGACTGGATGTGGTTGTCTTAAGAGCTAAACACTTCTACTCACATGCCACTTGCTGGGATTGAAAAACAAAAAATTCTGTTGCACTTCTTGTCTAGATCAGGGTTTCTGCCAGGGGATTTTCACAGTACCTAAAAGCAGCAAAGATCCCCCGAGGACTCTCACTTAGAGGACAAAGCGGGAGGCCAAAGAGGTGAAGGGACCGCCCAAGGTCATAGAGCTTATTTATGGTGATGTTGGAGCCCAGCACCAGGTCTTCAAATTTCTAATCTATTATTTTACAGTTTCACCACTTTTGTCTTTGACTTCTTGAAACTGATCATATCCCACTCTGACTCCTAGAAAGAGGCCCCTCCCTCCTTCAAATGAAGTAGATAAACCTATTCCCAACATCCTTGCTCCCTCCTGATAAGCTGCTCAGAGGTGTCCCTGATTCCGTCCAGTGGGGTGGCCCATCTACCTGGGCTTCACTTGCATCAACCTCACCAGACCTGTGAGTTCCCACTGCGGCTCAGTGGGTTGCAGATCTGACTAGCATCCATGAGGATGCCAATTCAACCCCTGGCCTTGCTCAGTGAATTAAGGATTCTGTGTTGGCCTGAGCTGTGGTGTAGATTAGATGGCTTGGATCTGGCATTGCTGTGTCTGTGGCATAGGCTGGCAGCTGCAGCTCCGATTTGACCCCTGAGCTGGGAACTTCCATGTGCCATAGGTGCAACTCTGAAAAGCAAAAAAAAAAAAAAAAAAAAAAAAGCTGAAGACAAACAAAACGACCTCCCCCCAAAATCTCACCAGACCTGACCTTTCTCCTCTGCATACTTTCCCTCCCACTAGCAGCCCCAAATCTTTTACCCTCATATTTTATGTTACCATTCTCCAGGAATATTTGAATTTTGTCAGCTCCTTTTAATATAAGAACCCAAGGGATGATTAATGGAGGAAAGCAGGTACTTAGAGAATCTAATGAGGGAATTAAGTTAGGGTATGCTGATTTTCAGGAATACAAGAAAATCATACCTTATAGCTGGGCCCCTAGCACACAGCTAAACTTGAACTCCAATACTTTGTACTAAAGGGGGAGGTGACTCATAGTTCTGGGTATGCTTTGATAAAAAGTAAATTGGTATTACAGTAATAATCCATTCTGTGATATACTAAACAGAAAAGTAGAACTAGAGATAGGCCACCATGAACATGCTGGCTAAAAGGTAGTTAGCCTATAGCAAAATGTAAGTCAAGTCAGAACAGATTTTTTAATATCCTACCACCTTCTTGTAAATGTCTGTTAGCTAAATGGGGCATGACACCCTCTCTGAACTATAATTACATTTTTTACACGTCATCACATCAGAGGATAACAATTGGACACTTTCTAATATCATCCCATATGTCTCTGGACAAGTAAATTGTCTTTCCCTTATTCCTCAGTATCGTTTTCTGTAAATAAGGCTAATGGCTTATCACATTTAAAAAATTAGGCCCTTTGAATTTAATCTTCTCTAAATAGTCTTCAATTAATTATATCAGTTATCTGTTGCAGCACTAAATGTTGCATAACAAATAACCAGAAAAACCTTTGTGGCATACGGTGGTGACCTTGGTGGAGGTTAGCTATCCACCATGTCAACAGTGAGACAGACTTGAGCCAAAACTCCCTTCATCACCCAACTCCATTAGAATCCTACTCTGACTCAACTCCATTAGAATCCTACTCTGACTCATGGACACAGTGGTGCTTTGGATCTATAGGAATTAGTGAAGGTCCGATAATCCCTGAAAAGTCTGATTATTATTTTTCCTTCTCCAATGCACAGTCACTTTGATAAATGGTCATAGGTGCCTTTGGGGAAAGTTAGAAGGATTAAAATATAATTTTTTGGTGTGTGCACCAGGGTCCTTACTCAAGGGAGTTCTTCTTACTCATTCAAGGTGTTCTGGGTCTGTGAACTAGTTCAAGTCTGGGAACTGGTTGCTCCTGACATTTCTTCCTTCCTTGATTTCTTCCTTCTTTGATTTCCCCCTTCTTCCCTCCCTCCCTTCTTTCCCTTTTTTCTTTTTATGGATGCACCTGTGGCATATGGAACTTCCTAAGCAACTAGGAGGTGAATCGGAGCTGAAACTGCCAGCCTACACCACAGCCACAGGAACACCAGATCCGAGCCACATCTGCAACCTACACCACAGCTTGTGGCAATGCCAGATCCTTAACCCACTGGGCAAGGCCGGGGATCGAATCTGCATCCTCACAGAGATTACATCGTGTCTTTAACCCACTGAGCCACAGTGGGAACTCCCTGAGATTTCTTTTGATGTAAAGTGGCAAAATAATCCAATCCCTTTGGTGTTTATTGTACCTCCTGAAGTCACACTTTGTACCTTGCCCTCTTGAATTTTCTGGGACTTGAGTCTAGTTATAGGAGCAGTAAAAGTTGGTGGGATTAGGTCCTAAGGAAGACAGGAATTCCTTGCAATGCAAAATATCTCAGAGAAGGTGATTACAAGTTCTGCAGGCAAAAGAACACTAACCTTAGGGAAGACAGCAAAGTAGGCTTCTTAGAGTTTAGGGGTTCAAGTCGCCCAGCTTCATTGGAATTTACCCATAAAACCTCATCCCAGTATTCAGAGTCTCACTTTTTAACAAACAATTATTGCTCTAACTTTAACTTGGGAAACTCCAAGGTAAGGAAGTCAATTTGCATTATAATTCAGCCACCTTCAAGAGTAGACTTTGAGCGTGATTTTGGAAAACTTGACCCTTAAGGCTTTAGGACATAAACTTTCTATTAGGGAAGTTGTGTATTGTAGGCCTGTATGCAGATTTGGAGCTGGGGATTTAAAGCTCTGAGCTCACCATTTCTTTTTCCAACTCCTCCAGTGCATTTAGAAGCAACCAACCAAACTATTCCCAGTACCAAATTCTGTATTAGTCAAGATTCAACCAGAGAAACAGAAACCATTATGAGCAATTGATTATCATTATTTCTTAACAAGGAGTTTCCTATAGAAATTTGACCATAAACAGTTGTGGGAGTTTATGTGCAACTGTTGCAGTTGTGTATATATGTTGTATTCATGTTATTTGTATATATGTTTTATATATAAACACATAGAACACATAGAAAACAAAGATGATACAAGTACATAGAAAACATACACAAACACATACATGCATATAAAAATACATGTATGTGCACATACACAACTGCATAAAAATATGTGGCTTCTGGCAAGAGAGTAGACTTAAGGGAATTGGAAACTTTCCTCCTACAAATTCTGAGAAAAGCTAAATAAAAAGTTTAAAAATTCTTTGAAATTTATAGCCAAGCCTACAAGAAAAAAGGGAAATTCCTAGATCCCAGAAATGAAAAGGGAACTGAAAACCAGATCAGTAAACTTGTAAAGGGACACTGGCTGCCCTTGGTGGGGATTATGGGTTCTTGCAACCAGGGCCCTGGGCTTTGAGGACATAGCAGGTGAGATAAAGAGGTAGCATTTACATGATGAGGGGAGTGAGGTGTCTGTAAACTCAGGGCATTCAGACGCTGAGGCTATACTTTCAGTAAAAGGACAAAAGGGGGAAAATGTCTATGCTATAGCTAAAGACTCAAGAAAGGAAACTCCTCTGTTTCTATATGGCTCTCAGTGAAAAAAAATCTGATCCAAGAAAATAAAATCACAGGCCTATGCTTTGCATGGGCTTTATATTCAAATTTATATCACCCACATGGTCTGGGAATTCAAAATGCATAATAAATGATATGAAAAAATGAGAAACTGATATGGAGCAATATAAAGAATAACAATAACAGCATAAAAGATGATGAGTATCCTGAGGATGTAATTTCAAGGTGAAATTAAAGTAGAAGCAAAAAATGATATGGAGGGTAGGAGAGAGTTTACTGAATTTAAAATGTTTTAGTGTTCATCTACTATGTGAGGGAGTCAGAAATATTATTAAATTTAGCTTTTGTTGATTAGTCATGTATATAGAATTTAGGAGTAATCCTCAAAGTATAGAAATAAAAAATATAAATTTAAAACTGGCAGGAAGCAAAAGAGGAAATAAAAAATATGGTACATCCAACAAAATTTAAGAAGGAAAAAGCAGCAATGCAAAAGAAGGTAAATAGAAAGCATAAAATAAAATTACAGAAAATAGATCCAGCCAAATAGATCAATAATCATGATAAATGTAACTGGGCTAAATTCACTGGTTAAAATACAGAGGCTCAGACTGTGTTTTAAAAAACCTACAACCTTATAGTTCAGATATATGATGGCTTCAAAATACATAAAATATAATGTCACAAAAAAGTTGAAGATAAAATGCTGAGAGGAAGAGATACCATGAAAATACCAAACAAAGAAAGCTGGGATAACTACCTTAATATAAAATCAAATCATTATTATAAATGAAGATAATTATTTAAAAAAGCAATGAAAAGGAACACATTTTGAGGAAGCTATTACAGTGCAGTATTAAAGTATATAAATCACAAATTTAAGAACTCCAAGGAGAAAATGATAAATCAGCAACCACGGTAGGACATTTTATCACCTATATTACTTAGAAATGGATAGATCAAGAAAATAAAGTAAGGACAAAGGAATTGTGACTATTAATTAATTTATAGAGTAGATATGATGAATATTTATAAAAACCCATATCCAACAAACAGAAAATTAATATTAACTTTAAGGGCAATTGCAGGAGTTCCCATCAGGGCTCAGAAGTTAACGAATCCAGCTAGTATCCATGAGAATGTGGGTTCCATCCCCTGGCCTCACTCAGTGGGTTAAGGATCCGGCGCTGCCTGAGCTGTTGTGTAGGTTGCAGACGTGGCTTGGATGCCGTGTTGCTGTGGCTGGTGGTGTAGGCTGGTGCCTACAGCTCCGATTCAACCCCTAGCCTGGAAATCTCCATATGCCATGAATGCAGTCCTAAATAGACAAAAAATAAAAAAATGAAGGGCAATTGTGGCATTTATCAAAGTTGACAACTTGGATCAGATTGACCTGTGGTGGATCTCAGGGGTCAGTTTATTCTTTTTTTTAAGTTCCTCAACAGATTCTAATGTGCAGTCAGAGCTGAGAACCAGTGTATTACAGTAAGCAAAAATGAAAGAACTGTTTTTGTATATTGATATATATTGATACATTTGTGTGAAGCTAATGTTGAGAAAAAAGACCAGTTACAAAAGGAGACTACTCTACTTATGTTGTTTGAAAACAGAGAACGATAGTCCTGCTATTTCTAAGAAATAAATAAAACAAATGCAGCAAAGTATCAACATAGTAAAATCTGGTGATAGGTGTGTGGATAGCTGTTATATGATTTTTGTACTTTTGTATATTTGAAATACTTCATATTTTAAAAATTGAGCCATAAAATACATTCATAAATAAATTAAATTTCACATCCACTTGTAGTGCAGAGTGGAAGGAGGTGTAGTGGGCTTTTTCTTACAAGAATTCAGAGTGAAATGATCTTGTTGATTCTTCTACCATGGAGCTGGATCTTTCAGGCTCAATATTCTGATCTGTCAGCAAACCAATTCACAGTGAGAAATAAAATGGTTCCAGGAACCTAAATGCTCCTGCTTAATGGACACCTTCTCAGGCTTACATAATGTTGGAAAAGAACTCTTAAGGAGAAGTTTGCTTAATGAGCGCCAAATTAGACAAAGTGTAATTGCTAAAACAATGGTTTTGTTTAACAGCATCAGGCTCCAATAACATATCAGAATTGGCTTGACCTTGGCAATGTGACTGGAAATTCTCAAAGTCCATTTATGAAGTTTCTCTCTCCCCTGAGCACAGCTGGATGAGCAGAGCCTGTATTTGACTTTGTGAATATAATTTCTTAGGCTTTCAAGGCTGAACAATGCCTCTCTCTTACCTCCACCCTCAAATATCTTTAGATTAGTTAATAGGTGTTCCAGTCAATTAAGGCTTGAGACATTCTGCTCATTCTCCATTTCTCAGTTTTGATGTAATTTGGGTCGATTTCATAATTTTCCTCTAAGTACCATCTTGTTCTCTTATTTCCAATGAATTTGAGAAGGAGAAATGGACTGTATGCCTCAAGAAATGGACACATTGATCGCAACCCTTTCCTGCTTAAAACTCCTTAATAGCTTCCTTTGTCCTGGGCTAAATTCACGTTCCCTGAAATGGCACAATCTGTCTTCTGCCTACATCTACAGTCTTGTCTCTTGTCCCTTCTAGCCTAGCACTTAACACTCAGCCATGTTGCACGATACCCTGCTTCCTGTTCCACACACACACTGCTGTCTCTTGCCTCTGCCTTGGTTCCAGCTGCCTGGGGAGCAAGTCCATCATTCACTATTCACCCAGCTGTTGCCTTCGTTAGGTCACCTTTGCTACCTTCCACACTTCCCATCCTGGATTCACCACACTCCCTCTGTGCTCCCAGAGCCCCTTTTTGCAGACTTCAGCCTGCACTTAGCATACACACAATATTTGAAATTCTCAGTTTCGGTGTGTCTGTCTCCCCAACTGGACTGATTGTTCTAGCAAAGACAAGAAGGATATCATTTTAATTGTTTATCCTATAAGGTTTGTTCTTTCTTTCCCTTTCTTTCCCCTTTCTTCCTTCCTTCCTTCCTTCCTTCCTTCCTTCCTTCCTTCCTTCCTTCCTTCCTTCCTTCCTTCTTTTTGTCTCTTTAGGGCCACACTCGTGGCATATGGACGTTCCCAAGCTAGCGGTCTAATCAGAGTTGTAGCTGCTGGCCCACACTACAGTCATAGTAATGCCAGATCCAAGCCATGTCTGTGACCTACACCACAGCTCACAGCAACGCTGGATCCTTAACCCACTAAGCAAGGCCAGGGATCGAACATGCGTCCTCATGAATGCTAGTCAGATTCATTTCTGCCCAGCCATGACGGGAACTTCTTATCCTGTAATGTTCTTAACGCCGGTCCCTGACTACTTCTCTCTGCTTACGGGCACATGGTAGGTTGAATTTCCTGACACCCGCCCCCCACATATCCCCTTAAAGCCCTATGACTCGTTCTGGACCATGAGTTCTGCTGAAAGTGAATTTGTGTCCATCTTGGGCCACAGAACTTATCTGCCAGTGTCAGACCCTGTAAACTCTGGCTGTTTCCTTGACTGAAGTAAGACTCCTTAATAGCGGAACTTCAAGGAAATTTAATTTAGCAGCCACTAATGTTTATTGAACATGTGATAAGGTTCCAAGCATTTACAGAGCATATAAGAGAGAAATACAACTCTCACAATCAACTTATAAAGTGCCTGGATAAACTTGTCACAAGAAGGCACCTGCAAATGTACGAAGGATTACTTGGCACCCATGCTAGGCAAAGACCAGGTGTGTGCGTTAGCGTGTGTGAACGTGTACCTCCCTTGTGGGTAGAAAATGAATTGCCTCTTATGTAACTGTGCTAAATGAAGTGCCTGTGTGCGTGTTAACTGTTAAGATTTGCACTGCTTTTCTCCTCCGGGAAGAAGAGCGGCAAGGGCCCAGGAGAACAAGAACGGTGGTGCTCCAGATCTCAGAGGCCAAGGTAGAGGATGGGCAGTGATTGGCAGGAGAGAGCTTATGCTAATACTCTAGAAGGTAAGAAGGATAGAGTGAAAAAAATGAATGCACAGGGGAGAGATGGAACAAACAAACAAATCAATAAAACACAGAACTCAGCCACAGGCAAGAGTAGAAGCCAGTTAAAACCGAAGCTCCTAAAACCCCCTAGAAGAGCCTTATTAATTTGACTCCTGCTGTCAACCCCCCCCACCATACCTCCCTTCACTCATAAGGCCCCCACTATACTTATGCTCCTTAAATATTTCAAACTTTTTCCTCTTTGAGCAACTTAGCCCTTGATGTTCCCGTTGCCTAGAAATCTGTTCCCTTGATTTTCTTTCACAATGGCTGGCCTCTCTTTTTCAGGTCTTAGTTCAAATACCACCATCTCAGAGAGACCTTGCCTGACTGATACATTCTAAATGGAAAGTGTCTAGAAGTGTGATGAACTGGATAGGAAAGGAAAAGAGGTGCTCTGCTAGGAAATGGAAACCAAAGGCACCAAGGACTGAGGAGATGTACCATGGGTTATCCAGACAGATCTGGAATCCGGCATTCTGACTCGAAATGTGCTGCTATTCAAAGTCTGACGTGGAGGAGTTTCCCTCGTGACTCAGCAGTAATGAACCCTACTAATATCCATGAAAATGTGGGTCTGATCCCTGACCTCACTCAGTGGGTTAAGGATCCAGTGTTGCCTTGAGCTGTGGTGTAGGTCATAGACACAGCTCGGTTCTGGTGCTGCTGTGGCTGTGGCGTAGGCTAGCGGCTGTAGCTCTGATCCAACTCCTCACCTGGGAACTTCCATATGCCAAGGGTGTGGCCCTAAACAAAACAAAACAAAACAAAACACAAAAAAAAACAAAGTCTGACATGGAGAACTGGGGTCTGGAGATATACCTCTTGTGATTAACTACTGTGTACCCATGTTTTGTTATCAGTGACATGTGCAGTCTTTTTTCCCTAGCTGTTGGGAGCTTCTTTAACTCTTGTGTGCTTTAGTGTTCAACATTTTTTTATATGAAGTGATTTTTTTTCCATTATAGCTAGTTTACAGTATTCTGTCAATTTTCTACTGTACAGCATGGCGACCCAGTTATACATACAGGTATAGATTCTTTGTTCTCACATTATCTTGCTAGATATAGTTCCCAGTGCTACACAGCAGAATCTCATTGCTTATCCATTTCAAAGGCCATAGTCTGTATCTATTAACCCCAAGTTCCCAGTCCATTCTGCTCCCTCCTTCTCCCCCTTTGCAAGCACGAGTCTATTCTCCAAGTCCATGATTTTCTTTTCTGTGGAAAGGTTCATTTGTGCCGTATATTAGATTCTAGATATGTGATATCATAAGTAATTGTCTTTCTCTTACTGACTTACTTCACTTAGTATGAAGTCTCTAGTTCCATCCATGTTGCTGCAAATGGCATTATTTTGTTATTTTTTACGGCCGAGTAGCATTCCATCGTGTATATATACCACTTCTTTCTAATCCAATTGTCTGTCGATGGACATTTAGGTTACTTCCATGTCCTGGCTACTGTGAATAGTGCTGCAGTGAACATATGGGTGCATGTGTCTTTTTCAAGGAAAGTTTTTTTCCAGATATATGCTCAAGAGTGGGATTCCTGGGTCGTATGGTAGTTCTATGTATAGTTTTCTAAGGTACCTCCATACTGTTTCCCATAGTGGTTGTACCAGCTTATATTCCCACCAACAGTGCAGGAGGATTCCCTTTCCTCCACACCCCCTCCAGCATATGTTATTTGTGGACTTAATGAAGGCCACTCTGACTGGTGTGAGGTGGTATCTCATGGTGGTTTTGATTTGCCTTTCTCTAATTATCAGTGATGCCGAGCATTTTTTCATGTGCTTGTTGGCCATCTGTATATTTTCTCTGGAGAAATGTCTGTTCAGGTCCTTTGTCCATTTTTCAATTGGGTTGCTGGCTTTTTTGCTGCTGAGCTGTATAAATTGTTTGTAAATTTTAGAGATTAAGCTCTTGTCAGATGAAACATTTGAAACTATTTTCTCCCATTCTGTAAGATGTCTTTTTGTTTTCTATTTGGTTTCCTTTGCTGTGCAAAAGCTTGTCAGATGTATTAAGTCCCATTGGTTTATTTTTGCTTTTATTTCTGTTGCTTTGAGAGACTGACCTAGAAAACATTTGTAAGGTTGATGTCAGAGAATGTTTTGCCTAGGTCCCCTTCCAGGAGTTTGATGGTGTCTTGTCTTACATTTAAGTCTTTAAGCCATTTTGAGTTTATTTTTGTGCATGGTGTGAGGGTGGGTTCTAATTTCATTGATTTGCATTCAGCTGTCCAGTTTTCCCAGCAATACTTGCTAGAAAGACTGTCTTTTTCCCATTTTGCCAAAGATTAATTGACCGTAGTTGTCTGGGTTTATTTCTGGGTTCTCTCTTCTGTTCCATTGGTCTGTATGTCTGTTTTGGTACCAGTACCACACTGTCTTGATTACTGTGGCTTTGTGAAATTGCCTGAAGTCTGAAAGAGTTATGCCTCCTGCTTGGTTTTTGTCCCTCAGGATTGCTTTGGCAATTCTGGGTCCTTTTTGGTTCCATATAAATTTTTGGATGGTTTCTTCTAATTTGTGAAAAATATCATGGGTAATTTGATAGGGATTGCATTAAATCTGTAGATTGCTTTGGGTAGTATGGCCATTTTTACAATATTAATTTTTCGAACCCAGGAGAATGTAACATCTTTCCATTTCTTTACATACTCTTGAATTTCCTTGATTAATGTATTATAGTTCTCAGCATGTAAGTCTTTCACTTCCTTGGTCAGGTGTATTGCCAGGTATTTGATTTCTTGGGTGCAATTTTGAAAGGTATTGTATTTTTGTATTCCTTTTCTAATATTTCATTGTTAGTATACAGAAACGCGACTGATTTCTGAATGTTAATCTTGTATCTTGCTACTTTGCTGAATTTGGGTTGAGTCTTTAGGTTGTTCATATATAGTATCATGTCATCTGAATACAGGGACAGTTTTACCTATTCTCTTCCTATTTGGATGATTTTATTTCTTTTGTTTGTCCGATTACTCTGGCTAGAACTTCCAATACTATGTTGAATAACAGTGGTGAGAGTGGGCATCCTTGTCTTGTTCCAGATTTTAGTGGGAAGGCTTTCAGCTTGTCTCCATTGAGTATTATGTTTGCTGTGGGTTTATCATAAATGGCTTTGATTATGTTAAGGTATGTTCCCTCTCTATCCACTTTGACAAGTTTGATCACGAAAGGGTGTTGAACTTTGTCAGATGCTTTTTCTGCATCTATTAAGATGATCATGTGGTTTTTGACTTTTCTTCTGTTATTGTGGGGTATGACGTTGATTAATTTGCATTTGTTGAACCTTCCTTGTGAATCTGGGGTGAATCCCACCTGGTCATGGTGTATGATCTTTTTTATATGTCGTTGGATTCAGTTGGCTAAAATTTTGTTGAGAATTTTTGCATCTATATTCATCAAAGATATTGGCCTGTGGTTTTCTTTTTTGGTGGTATCTTTGTCTGGTTTTGGAATTAGGGTGATGGTGGTGTCATAGAATGTCTTTGGGAGTATTGCTTCTTCAACATTTTGAAAACGTTTAAGGAGGATGGGTATAAGTTCCTCTTTGTATGTTTGGTAGAATTCTCCTGTGAAGCCATCTGGTCCTGGACTTTTATTTGTAGGCAGTGCTTTTATGACACATTCAATTTCATTTCTAGTGATCAGTCTGTTCAGTTGATCTATTTCTTCTTGATTCAGTTTTAGCATGCTGTAAGTCTCTAGAAAGTTGTCCATTTCATCTAGGTTGTCAAATTTGTTGGCATACAATTGTTCATAGTATTCTCTCATTTTTTTTTTGTATTTATGTAGTATCTGTTGTGATTTCTCCTTTTTCATTTATATTGTTTATTTAGGTTTTTTCTCTCCTCTTCTTGGTGAGTCTGGCCAGAGGTTTGTCAACTTTGATTACCTTTTCAAAGAACCAGCTTTTGGTTTTATTGATTTTTTTCTGTTGCTTTTTTTAATCTCTATTTTATTGATTTCCTCTCTGATCTTTATGATTTCCTTCTGACTTTAGGTTTTGTTTGTTCTTCTTTTTCTAATTCATTTATGTGGTGGGTTAAGTTGTCGACTTGAGATTTTTTTTTCTTTTTTGAGGAAAGCCTGTATTGCTATGAACTTCCCTCTGAGCACTGCTTTTGCAGCATCACATAGATATGAAGTGGTTGTGTCTTCATTATCATTTGTCTTGAGGTATTTTTTAATTTCCTTCTTGATTTCCTCATTGACCCATTGCTTTTTTAGTGTCATGTTGTTTAGTCTCCATGTAGTAAGTTTTTTCTCACTTCTTTTCTTGTGGTTGATTTCTAGTTTCATGACATTGTGGTCAGAGAAGATACCTTAAATAACTTCTATACTCTTAAATTTATTAAGGTTAGCTTTGTGTCCAATATGTGATCGATTCTTGAGAATGTTCCATGTGCACTTGAGAAGAATGTATATTCTGATTTCTTTGGATGTAATGTCCTGAAAAATGTCGATTAAGTCTAATTTTTCTATTGTGTTATTTAGGATCTCTGTTGTCTTATTGATTTTCTGTCTGGAGGATCTGTCCATTGATGTGAGTGGGGTGTTAATGTCTCCTACTATGATTGTATGCCCATCAATTTTTCCTTTTATGTCTGTTAGTACTTGTTGTAGATATCTGGGTGCTCCTATATTAGGGGCATATATATTGACGATGATAACATCCTCCTCCATTTTTTTTTGTCTTTTTGCCTTTTCTAGGGCCAGACTCGTGGCATATGGAGGTTCCCAGGATAGGGGTCTAATCGGAGCTGTAGCCGCCAGTCTACACCAGAGCCACAGCAATGTGGGATCCAAGCCACATCTGCAACCTACACCACAGCTCATGGGAACACTGGATCTTTAACCCAATGAGCAATGCCAGGGATTGAACCCACAACCTCATGGTTCCTAGTTGGATTCGTTAAGCACTGAGCCACGATGGGAACTCCCAATATCCTCTTCTTGAATGGATCCTTTTACCATTAAGTTGTGTCCTTCTTTATGGCCTTCATTTTAAAGTCTATTTTGTCTGATACGAGTATTGCAACTCCTGCTTTCCTGTCTTGTCCATTGGCATGAAATATTTTTTCCCATCCTCTCACTTTCAACCTATATGTGTCCTTTGCCCTAAGGTGAGTCTCTTGTAGACAGCAGATTGAAGGTTTTTGCTTTTTTACCCAATCTGCCACTCTGTCTTTTGACTGGAGCATTCAGTCCATTGCCATTTAAGGTGATAATTGATACATATGTATTTATTGCCATTTTAAACCTTGTTTTCCAGTTGATTCCATGTTTCTCTTTTCTTCCTTTCTTTTTTTGGTTGGATGATTTCCATTTATTTTATGCTTGAGTACTTTTCAGTTTTTGTGAATGTAATGTTTGGTTTTGATTTGTTGTTTCCCTGTTTTTTAAGTATGTTAACCCCTTCCATTATCTGCTTGCTTTAGCCTGCTAGTCATATAGGCTCAAACACATCATTAAAATTTTAAAAAATCTGTATTTTCTTACTTTCCTTCCCCACATTGTATGATTTTTAAGTCTTTTTTGGTTTTTAACATTTTCATGTTTAGATCTGGTAGCATTTGATGTTGGTGTCTCATTGTCTGATTGGTTTCACTTCGCATGATAATTTCTAGGTCCATCCATGTTTCTACAAATGCTGCTATTTCGTTTCTTTTAAGGCTGAGTAATACTCCATTGGGTATATGTACCACATCTTCCCTATCCATCCCTCTGTCAATGGGCATTTAGGTTGTTTCCATGTCTTGGCTACTGTATAGACTGCTGCAATGAACATTGGAGTACATGTGTCTTTCTGAGTCATGAAATTCTCTGGATAGATGCCCAGGAGTGGGATTGCTTGATCAAATGGTAATTCTATTTTTTGTTTTCTAAAGAATCTCCAGATTGTTTTCCACAGTGGTTGCACCAATTTGCATTCCCAATAGGGATTCTTGTTCTCCACACCCTCTCCAGCACTTATTGTTTGTAGACTTTTTGATGATGGCCACTCTGGCTGGCATAAGGTGGTACCTCATAGTGGTTTTGATTTGCATTTCTCTAATAACAAGTGATGTTGAACATCCTTTCATGTATTTTTTGGCCATCTGTATGTCTTCTTTGGAGAATTGTCTGTTTAGATCTGCCCATTTTTTGATGGGGTTGTTTGTTTTTATGGTATTGAGCTGTAGGAGGTGTTTGTAAATTTTGGAGATTAATCTCCTGTCAGTCGATTTATTTGCAAATATTTTCTCCCATTCTGTGGGTTGTCTTTTCGTTTTGTTTAGGGTTTCCTTTGCTGTGCATTCATGTTTAGATATGTATGCTGTCTTATTTAAATGATTGCTTTCCAATTGTGGTTTCCTCCACCCTATTTCTTATTTCTTCTTCTTCTTTTTTTTATTTACAGAATTTAGAGAAGCCTTTCAGTGTTTCTTTTACAATGGGTTTAATATTGCTGTACTCTTTTAACATTTGTTTGTTGGAGAAATTCTTTATTTCTCCTATTTTAAGTGATATTCTGGTTGGGTAGATTATTCTAGGCTGCAAATTTTTCCCTTTTAGAACGTTGAATATATCTTGCCACTCCCTTCTGGCCGGTACTGTTTCTGCAGAGAAATCAGCTGATAGCCTTATGGGGGTTCCCTTATAATTAACACTTTGCTTTTCTCTTGCTGCCCTTAGAATCCTCTCTTTAACTTTTGCCATTTTTATTATAATATGTCTTGGTGTGGTCTTATTTGGGTTCAATTTGTTTGGGACTGTCTGTGCTTCCTGTAGCTTGATGTCAGTTTCCTTTAGATTTGGAAAGTTTTCAGACATAATTTCTTTAAATATATTTTCAATCCTCTTTCCTTTTTCTTCTCCTGGAATTCCTATTATGCGTAGATTGGGCTGCTTTATATTATCCCATAGATCTCTTATATTGCTTTCCTGTTTTTTCACTTGTTTATCTGTCTGCTATCATGTTTGGGTGGTTTCCATTATTCTATCTTCCAAGTCACTAATTCATCCCCCTGCATTATACATTCTGTGACTTATTTCCTTCATCTCAATTTTCATCTCTCCAAAATGAATTTTCTAATTTTTCTATGTTCCTCCTTATGTTTTCTTGTTCCTTTATAAAGGAATCTGCATTACTGTTCATACCCTCTCTTAACTCCTGATATTCTGCCTTAATTTCTTCAGTATTTTCACTATCTCCCTTTTGAACTCAATGTCTGTCATATTGCAGAGGTCTGTTTCACTGTTGACTGCTTTAGGTAAATTCTCCTGTTCCTTTAACTGGGATTGGTTTCTGAGCTTCTTCATTGTGCCTATGTTTTTCATTTTCTGTGAGTTTAGGGAAGCAAAACCGTAGTCTTATAAGGCTATTTCTATGCAAGAGCACCCTTCGTATTTTTTGGGGGGCTTACTATTTGGTTTTGGTCTGGAAGTTTGAATATTTGCTCTTTCTTTGGTGTGAGCAGGCTCTTATCTCCATAATGCTCAGTGCATTTTCAGGGAGAAGGAGGCAATGGGTAGGGCCAGCAGTCAGTGCCTTGTTGTGGGGCTCTCCACACAGCAAGGACCTGCAGGAAGGTGGAACAGGCCACTCCTAGTTTCAGGGCCCTGGGAAATGGTAACGAGCTCTAGGCAGATCTACAATGTGTCCAGAGCATTTGGCAGTAGCAACAGCAGGGTGTGTGAGTTCCCAGGGGATTGAGAGCAACAGCAGCTAGTGTTCAATCGCAGTGCCCTCCTCTGAGGTGACTGGAACCACAGGTAGTGCCTGTTCAGGGAGCCCTATGGTAGTGGGCCACGACCACCTCTGGAGTCAGTGATAACTTCGGTGGTTTGCCCCCACCACCTGTAGACCATGCATGAGCCATCCTGTCTCAGTCCACTTATAGGAGGTGCTGCACAGGTTGCTCCTAGTTGTAGGATCCTGGGAAGTGACAGAGATCAGGCATGCGGGTACTGCCCAAGTATTCAGCAGTGGCAGCGGCAGGGTTAGTGTGTTTCCAGGGGTACAAGAGCACCAACAGGTGGTGTTCGGTGATAATGCCCTCCTCTGTGGTACCCTGGAGGTGACTGGGGCTGCAAGTGATGCCTGCTGATGGAACCCTAGTAGTAGCAGGCCACTCCCACCTCTGGAGCCAGAGATATTTGTGGTGGTTTGCCCCTACCACTTGTATACCATGCAAGAAGCACTTTGTCCTGCTTAGCCCCCACAGGAGGTGCTGCACAAGCTGCTCCTAGTTGTAGGTTCCTGGAAAGGGCCAGTGACCAAGTGTCTGGACATTGCCCAGGTCATTTGGCAATGGCAGCAGCAGGGTGGATGTGCTCCCAGGGGAGCGAGAGCAACAGCAGGTGGTGTTCAGTCACAACGTCCTTCTCTGTGGTTCCCTCTGAGGTGGTTTGGGCTGCAAGTGATTTTTGTTCAGGTGTCCCCAGTGGCAGAGGGCCACGCCCACCTTTGGAGTCAGAGATAACTGTGGTGGTTTGCCCCCACCACCTGCAGACTATGCAAGAAGCACCTGTCCCACTTAGCCCACACAAGAGGTGCTGTAGAAACTGCTTCTAGTTGTAGGGTCTTGGGAAGGGACAGTGACCAAGTGTCTGGGCGCCTCCCAGAGCGTTTAGCAGTGGCAGCTGCAGGGTGGGTATGTTCCCAGGGGAGTGAGAGCAACAGCGTATGGTGCTCATTTGCAATACCCTCTTTGTTTTCTTTTCTTTTTTTCTTTTTTTTTTTTTTTGCCAGCCCCTGAGGTGACTGGGGCCAGAGGTGCAGCCCACTCACAGGCCCCCAGTGGTGGCAAGCCACACCTCCCTCTGGCCTCTGAGACCACTTCTGAGGTCTGTTCCTGCTGCCTATAGATCATGCAAGAGGCACCACATAAGAGGTGCCTGGCCACCGGTAGCCTGCACAAGAAGCACCCAGTCTTCTGTAAACAAGCAAGAGGCTTCTTGCAGCCCATAGCCTGCGCCAGAGCCACCCCGCCCTCTAAGAGCCTGAGGGAGTGGGCAGGTGCATGCTCAGGCACAGGGAGTTTCTTACGGATGTTTGCCCCTCCTTCTCTCACCCTGCCCAGCAATGGCACTTTGCTTCTCCTGCAGACCTGGACCTTCTCCCGGGTTCCCTCTGCCATGGCGTTCCACTCTCCAGCCCGTAGCACACACTGCCAGCTCTAGTCCTCTCCCCAGGACTGACCTCCAGAGCCTATGTCTCAGCGCCTAGCCCCTGCCTGAGCATCTCAGGCTGTGGTGTCTCAGCCGGTGGTTCAGATGATCTGTGCGGCTCTCACTCTGCTTTGCTGTTCTCAGTCTAGCTGCGGTGGTTTTCTCAGCGACTTTGAGGTCCGTCCACCTCGGCTGATCTTTCCATCAGTTAGGTGGCTTCCCAGGATGTGGGTTCCTTTCCTCCTTCACAGGTTCCTCTCAGGAATGCTAGTCCCACATGATTCCTTTTCTCTCTCTTTTTTTTTTTCTCTTTTGTTCTACCCAGTTGTGTCAAGAGTTTCTTGCCCTTTTGGGAAGTTCTTCTGCCAGCATTCAGTTGATGTTCTGTGCGAGTCGTTTTACATGTAGATGTGTATTTTTGATGTGTTTCTGGGAGAAGCTGAGTGCAACCTCTTACTTCTCCGCCATCTTGCTCCCAGGTCCTCAAACATTATTAATCTTCTTATTCTGAGATTCATTAATTGCCTGAGTTTCTTAGAGTTTCTTTCATTTGTTTTTGGTTTTGGTTTTTTGGGGGGCACGCCTGTGTCATATGGAAGTTCCCAGGCTAGGGGGTGAATTGGAGCTGCAGCTGCTGGCCTATGCCACAGAAACGCCAGGTCCAAGCTGCATCTGTGACCTACACCACAGCTTGTGGCAATGCTGGATACTTAATCTGCTGAGCAAGGCCGGGGACTGATCCTGCACCCTCATGGATACTAGTCGGGTTCTTAACTCACTGAGCCACAATGGGAACTCCAAGTTTTTATTTTTTAATAGTATAAGCACCAAAATTAATACTGACATTTAAACTTAATAACCAGATATAGGCCCAACGTCTCTGGCAGCTTGACCCTGAAACAGTATTATGAACGTTTCATTTAAGATCCAGACATCAGAAAATTGTACCCTGCCTCAAGTTTCTATCATACTTGGTGGATACCCAGATAATTTTATTTGTGAGACAGGTCCAGCACCCCAAATTCCCTTAACTGTTTGCCAGACCATAATATCTAAGTCTATTCAATGTTAAAAACCCAAAATTCTAGCCCTCTCCTCTCATCCTGTTTCATCTTTTCCTCTCCGTTATTTTTCTGTTCTTATTCCCTGACCTCATGAAAACAAAACCCTGTTCATTGACTACCATTTTTATCATCACTAATCTACCTAGATTAACTTTCTTCCTTGTCTAGCCATACTACTTGTTTTGTTTGTTTGTTTGTTTTTTTGTTTTTTGCCAGGCCCATGGCACGTGGAAGTTCCCAGGCCAGGGACTGAACCCATACCACAGCAGTGGCTATGCTGGACTCTTAACTGCCAAGGGAACAGCTATCTCATTCATTATTCACTCACACTGGTATCTAAAATTTCCCTGCCTTTTCTCTTTGTTCTGCTTTCCCCCAGCATGCTTTCCAATCTAGTTCAGTTTAGCCATTTACTTTTTCAATTCATGCATATATAAATGTAACCAAATCCTAGTAGAAAAAAAACACATAACCAGATTAGTGTGGTGACAATACATCACAGTCTGTAACGTAGCTCAGCCATTCTCTCCTTTTCCCACCCAAGCCTAAGGTTCTTACTTTTACCATTCCTTAGGCTTTCTGCCCCACTTTTTTTGTGTCTTTTTTGTATTTTTAGGGCTGCAGCTGTGGCATATGGAGGTTCCCAGGTTAGATGCCAGCCTATACCACAGCCACAGCAACATGGGATCCAAGCCATGTCTGAGACTTACACCACAGCTCACTGGCAATGCCAGTTCCTTAGCGTACTGACTGAGGCCAGGGATTGAACCCATGTCCTCATGGATACTAGTTGGGTACCTTAACCACTGAGACACAGTGGGAACTCCCTCTACCCCACTTTTGACCTTATGCTTTCAGCAGCCAGCTTTGCTTTTTCAGGGGAAATAGACACTCAGATGCAAACTACAGCACTGACTGCCAGGCCAGCTTAACTTCATCTGCAGACATCCGTCTCTCCTGCCTCAGACAAAGAGTAAGCTCTTCTCTCTCCATAGCTTCTCCTGCATGTGTCCTGGATTCCATCCATTCCTTCTCCACTGAGAACTTGCTTCATTATTTAACCTTTTCTTTTATTTTTAATATACCCTTTCCCCATCTTCCTACACCAGGTTTATCTCTTCTTTCCAACAACAACAAATCCAAAAAGAAAACTTCACTGTTTGGATTATTTTCTGATTTCTCTCTTGCCTCTCATGAAGGCTGTCTTTATACACTACCATGAAGTAATCAGCTCATTAAGATGTTCAGTGGGGAAAAAAGGAGATAAAAAAGCGGTATGGAGTATTTTAAAATTTATCTCAGGAAGGGTGATATGAGTGAATGTATGTGTACTTGCTGATATTCAAGGAACCACAACGTACATAAAACAAGTGCTTAAAGGAATAAGAAACGGAAGGTAAAGAGAATACAGATGGATGTTAGACTTTTCTCAATGTACTTTGTTATATAGATATAACACTGATACAATGTAAATGACTTGGGTAATTATTTAAGAGTTAAATAAATGTTAAAGAAGCTATTCCTAAAAATAAAGAACAAGATTTACAACAGTCATGAGACTGTAGAGTCCTAATCTGGTAAACGGTGAGGATAATAAGAACTGCCATAGAAACCAAACAATAACAATGACACCAACAAATGCACAAAAACTTAATGATGGTACTGTTCTTATCTTACCCAAAATGGTTACATAGGTTGCAGTAGAAAACAAATAAATGACCATGTTAAGGAGATTAGAATTTTTCATGTCAGACTGAAAAGGATACGAAATCACCCAAGCAAAACCCTGTGATCGCATGGTTATATTTAAAATGAACCTATGATGTGTATTTTTTAATACTTCTTTCCTGGTTCCCTCCATAAAAAAAAAAAAAAAAGTCACCCCATTAGCAATAAGCACTTCTTGGGGCTAGATGGTATGTAGCATCTAAATAACATTTTCCAGGAAAAGGAACACGGAAAAAAAGGAATTTTTTGAGAAATGGATGATCCAGGTCTGAAGGCAGACAACAGACCAGAGGAGTTTGGGTATCTGGTCTTACCAGATTGCAAAGAAGTTATCAAAGGCTACTGGGACTGTGTCAAATTTCTTGGGAGCTAACTTGAGCTTCACGTTGGCCAAAGATAGAGGCATTTGAACATCAGAAAAGCTGAAAATCACAATGAATTAAAATACTTTAGCTATCAGACTCACAGACATGGAAAACAGACTTGTGGTTGCCAAGAGGGAGCGGGCTGGAGTAGGATGAAATAGGAATTTGGGTTTAGTAGATGCAATCTATTGCATTTAGACTAGATAAGCAACGAGGTCCTGCTGTATAGCAGAGGTAACTATATCCAATCTCTTGGGATAGAACATGATAGATAATATGAGAAAAGGAATGTATATGTATGTATGAGTGGGCCACTTTGCTGTATAGCAGAAATTGACAGGACATTGTAAATCGACTATACTTCTAAAAAACTAAAAAAAAAAAATCAGCTATGCTAAAACCCATGAATTCATGAAGATATTTTTGTTTTTGCCTTTGTCTTGTTTTTGGCTATGCCCACGGCATGCAGAGATTCTGGGGCCAGGGACTGAATCTGCACCACAGCAGCAACCAGAGAGCAGCAGTGAAAATGCCGGATCCTTAACCCACTGTGCCACACAGGAACTCCATCATGAATATATTTTTAAAAAGGCTAATAAAGTCATCCATCTTTGGAGGATGCTGGAGAACCAACCCATTATCCTGAATTATTCATAAGTAGAGGGAAAAGGTCAAACCTTTAATCTTTCTTTCCATGTGAGAATTCCACCCCAGGGTAACCAAATAGTTAACGAGAGCAATTTTCTCCCTCTAGGGCTATTGCAGTTAATAACGACGAGTGAGAGGACTGGGCTAACACGTTTTTGCAACTCTTAATTGAAACCATGGATCCAGGTAATGACCATCAATGGCTGCTAAGATCACCAAAAGAGATACAGTCACAGGCCTCCTGGTGGAACACACCACCACCTACGAAGTATTTTTGTAAGAAGATTATAAATCTGAGTCAAACTAGGCCTCAAGATTGAACAGCAATTTATGTAGGAAGTCAAATAGACAAAACCGAAACACAACTGTGAGGATGCAATCAGCCAAATCCAGAAGGTGAGAATCTCACCAAGTTAAGCAACCCAGTCTATTCAGCAAATAAATCTCAAAAAACCCCATAAAGATTAAAATAGATAAGGTCAGTTGCAGCCAAATGCCAAGGGACCAGTTTAGACCCTGACTTGAACAAATCAACTCTAAAATTAAAAAATATATGCAAATATAGTTTGGGTTCACATTTTCCTGGTCATCTCATGAGAGTGAATGTGGTCTGGATAGTTGATGATTTTAAAGAATTACTGTTAATTTGGGGAGGTACAGTGCTGTTACTGTGATTAGGTTGAAAAACTTAGTCCTACACTTTATACTGAAAACTTATTTATTTATTTTTTCTTTTTTTCTTTTTTTAGGGCCACACCTGTGGCTTATGGAGGTTCCCAGCACAGGGGTCAGATCAGCAGAGTGGCAGCTGCTGGCCTATGCCATAGCCACAGCCATAGCAACTAGGGCTCTGAGCCTTGTCTGTGACCTACACCACATCTCAGGGCAACGCCAGATCCTTAACCCACTGAGCGAGGGAACCCGAATCCTCACGGATACTAGTCAGATTTGTTTCCGCTGCGCCACAATGGGAACTCCTATACTGAAATCTTTATGGATAAAATGATGTCTGTGATTTCCTTCAGAATCGTCCTAAGTATGTGTATGTTTGCGGGTAGGGGTGGGAGAGGTAGTTTGACAGTGGTTATAGATGAAATAAGAGGGATAGGAGTTAATGACTGTGGCAGCTGAGTGTTTATGGGGTTATTCTTTGTAGTGCTGAGTAGATCCAGATCTTCTTTGTTTGAGACAGGGCCTGGCATACAGTAAGCACTCAATAAATGGGCCTGGGGCTTGAACATTCTAGCAGCTCTGGGAAACAGGACAGAATACACAGTATAGAATATATTCTCTTGTGGATCTTGGATAATCTATGTGTGCAAAAAAGGGAGGAGATTTTTGGTTTTTTTTTTTTTTTTTTTTTTTTTTTTGCAATAGTAGCAGACAATCAGCCTCTGTACCTTGCTTTTTATCACTTAATAATATCTCTTGGTGATTGTTCCATATCAGCACCCAGAGAGCTTCCTCAATTCTTTTTTTTTTTTTTTTCTGCAACTGTTCAGTTTTCCATTTATGGTTACACCTTATTACATTTAACCCAGGCTTTATCGATGTCTGTTCCCATTTGCTTTCCCCTTTTGAGGGCAGTAATTAAGAACTCACTCTTATAGAACACAGAGAGGATTTTATTTCCTCCAGAGAGCTCCACAGCTCCCTAACAAACAAAGACACTCTCCTGATGCTGTAAAACCCCACCCCACATCAAAGGAGAACCCTCCACAGCTCTTTCACAACAACAGTAAATCAACTTATCTTTGAGTAAGCACCTAGCAGGGACACACCCCTCCAGTGTAGGTTTAGGTTGTTCTGATTGGGTGGGGTGATAGATGGGTGGGGCAGGAAGAATATTTCGCTGGTGTTTGTCATGTGTGACTGCCCATCTTCTTCCCTAGCTCAGGCCAGAGTCTCTGAGGGGCTTCTAACAGGCATTTCTAGAGACCCTGAAACCTTCAGAGAGAACTGATAGCAAAAAACCCTTAGCAGGTATAAGAGAGTCAAAGGAAGTGCCTTTACACGGGGCTGCTTGGAAATGGGGTGAACTGCTAAAAAAAAGAGAAAAAAGTGCAGAAAAGGGCCCCGGGGAGTATTTTTAAACCTCTTACACATAGGAGCAAGTCCAAATTTAACACGGGCTGGTTGTTTAATGTGGCTTTCTCTTTCACCCACCTTCCCTTCAAAGGGATAGTTTTTTTTTCCCCTCTCTGCTGAAGTACACGGGGCGCAAGTAGCAATGCTCAGCTCGACAAGCAGAGCAAGTTAAAGCTTGTACGAGCTGCACCCAGTAGCAAAGGAAGCTGAAGTTAAAATCAAACCACACCTCCTTCCCCTCCAGGTGACAAAGATAACCCTCTCTGGTCTGGCCTTGATGCTTCAGCAACGAGCAAGCCTACGTGAGGGGCTGCTGGACTGGAAAGAGAAAGCAGAGCCAGGGTCATCCCCCCCCACTGCCCAGGCCTCACTCTCCTCTGCCCGCCTCCCCAGTGCCCATCTCTGCCCAGAGCTGGCCCTGTGCCTACATGTGAGAGAGGGAAATTTTCTTTGTCTAAAATACTCTCCCAGGCACCTTACACCTCTGTCCTTTCTTCCCTCTAAGGGTTTGATAAAATGCATTAACACTAGGGTATAGAAGATATTGTAGAATCATCTATAATTCATGAGCTTTAATGTGTCATTTCTTCCAAGGATATTCTCACCCTTAAGCCAAATGACTTAGTAGGGCATTTCAGGAATCAGTGATTCATGTATGGGACATAGAGTGGGCAGAAGGTGCTCTGGATTTTAAGATCAAAGCACGTGAGTAGCAAAAACACGGCAGTCTATACCTCTAAACACACTTAAAAACATTCACTTTTTTTTTTTTAGGGCCACACCTGCAACATATGGAAGTTCCCAGGCTAGAAGTCAAATCACAGCTATAGCTGGAGACTAGGCCACAGACGCAACAATGCCAGATCCACTGAGCCGCATCTTCCACCTACACCGCAGTTTGCAGCAACACAGATCCTTAACCCATCGAGCAAGGCCAGGGATGGAACCTGCATCCTCATGGACACTAGTTGGGTTCTTAACCTGCTGAGCCACAACAGGAACTCCCAACACTCACTTTTAAGAGACCTGTGTTCCAACTCCTCCAACTCCTCGGCAGAATAGCAAAGGCCCTTTGATTTGAGTGGAACTTGCACTTCTCTGCAGTGATCAAGGCCCAGGGCAGGCCAGCTTCTCAATCCAAAGCATGCTGGGTAGTTCTGGCCTCCAGGCCTGGAGGTTCAAGTTGTGTGAAATCAGATCAGCCAGCGTAGGTCAGAAGCTTGGTGTTACCTCCCAACATAAAGGTATTTGTTCATCCACTTCCTCATTTATAGTCAGTGTTTTATTTGGTCCCAAATCCAGTGTAACCTACTTGGATCAGAATCTCTGCCCCATCTCAGCTTCTGTATTCCGAGACCCCCAGTTTGGGACAGAGATGATGCAAGGTACATGCAGGTCTCGTCTGCTGACTAATTCATAGAATAGATGATGCCCTGGCTTTAATCCTTGAAACTAATTAGCTTCGAGGGTTGGAATGAGAAGGAACTCAAACTGAAAATGTATGCAAAGCAGTATGCAGATTAGAAGCACCATCAGATTAAAAGTAAGTGAGTAAACTTGCAGGCCCTCTCCTGCATCCTCCTCTACCCTGGTCTGGAAGCCACTCTCTTGTAACCCAGCTTTGGGTAGCTGTCAAAACCCCAAACTGAAAGCTATTGGCTCAGTGATTTAGACTTTGGGTTTTGGGGTCAGGAAGTTAGGCTGGGGAGGGGGGGTGGAGTTTTTCTGTGGCTGTCTGAGCAACTAGAGGAGACTTATTTGATCTTTGCAGGCTCCAAAAATGATAACCATATCCAATGGGCCTTTGGGTGACAGGCCATGGCAGGGGGACTTTTTAGTTGTCTTTGAAGAATGTGAGTCTGGGTCAGAGATTTACATTCAGAGGGGCAGCTCTGAAAGAGAATGAAGCACCAAAGCCTCGCTAAATATCTGATGCCAGGGAGTGTATTGAAAGGAATCCAGGCCTCATAATGTGAACCCCTCCCCAGGCCCCGGTAGATGCTGTAAGCTTGCTCTAGTGACCTTGCTTCAAACCTGCCAATATACTTTAAAGTCTCACTATGCAAAGCAAGAAACTGAAAGAGCTTCAGGAGAAATCTGTGGACAGATGCTGGAAAGATGTCACTGATGAGCAAGGCTTGCCCACAGAAGTCTTGTATTCTTTAACTGGCCACCCTAACAGAGGATGTGTATCTAGGAGAAACCACTTTTCTCGGATTCTTCCAAGGAAAATAGATTAAGTCAAAGCTTTTCATATAAAGGTGAGAATAAATGCTCCTCCTTCCTAAACCCCTGTGGTAAACTGATAGCCACCTTTCCCCTTGCCACCCCCACCCCTTACACAGAAGGCCAGATTAAAACAGAGAAAAATATAGGCATCTTGAGTAATTTCCTTGTTTAAGGAGATTAGGGAGGAGTTCCCGCTTTGGTGCGGGGGATGGGTTAAGGATTAAGGATCCAGCGCTGTGCTGCAGCTGTGGCATAGGTTGCAGCTGCAGCTTGGACTGGATCTCTGGCTGGGGAACTTCCATATGCTGTGGGTGTGGCCAAAAAAAAAAAGAAAAGAAAGGGATGTGTCAGAGTCATCTTGCGAATGCAAATCATGTCTAAGCAGGATAATCTGGGTGGTAG
>PVHT020001751.1:2309615-2360018 GCA_004024745.2 Catagonus wagneri
GGGTCTAATCGGAGCTGTGGCCACTGGCCTGCGCCGCAGCCACAGCAACGCAGGATCCGAGCCGCGTCTGCAACCTACACCACAGCTCACGGCAACGCCGGATCGTTAACCCACTGAGCAAGGGCAGGGATCGAACCCGCAACCTCATGGTTCCTAGTCGGATTCGTTAACCACTGCGCCACGACGGGAACTCCTGGGTGGTAGTTTTGAAAGAAGGACACACAGGGAAGAAGGAAGCTACCATGTAGCACTCTCAGGGGGACGAGCTGGAGACGGTCCCATCAGCAGGACCAAGAGTGCGGGCCTCAGAGAGGAGACCCACACAGCAGGATTCCGCGGAAGACTTCTTCAGGACTTAGAGAAGCAGGGGAAACACTCCCTTCAACCTTAGCCAGTCAGGCATCTCTAGGGCCATAGAGGAAAACTTAATCCTCTGGAAACTAAATGGAGTTGACAGCATTCTTCTATGTGAGAGAGGAAGAGAGAAGCATGATTTGAGGAAAGAATTGCAACCTAGAGTGATTAGGTTCTAGGCTAGGTGCATTCCATAGATACATAACCTGAGCCCCAATATAAATTTAAGTTTTCCAGGAGCCGCATTATAGGTATATACACATATACTTTTCCTTTTAGGGCTGCACCCACGGCATATGGAAGTTCCTGGGCTAGGGGTCAAATCAGAGACACAGCTGCCGACCTACACCACAGCCACAAAAACATCAGATCCGAGCTGCATCCGCAAACTATGCCGCAGCTTGTGGCAATGTCAGATCCTTAACCCACCGAGTGAAGCCAGGGATGGAGCCCATATCCTCATGGATACTAGTTGGATTCTTAATCCACTGAGCCATGAGGGGAACTCCCAGGAGCCATATTTTAAAAGGTAGGAAGAAATAGGTAAAATAATCAATATAAATAGTATTTGAGGATGTCCCATCGCGGCTCAGTGGTTAATGAATCTGACTAGGAACCATGAGGTTGCGGGTTCGATCCCTGGCTTTGCTTAGTGGGCTAAGCTGTGGTGTAGGTCGCAGACGCGGCTCAGATCCTGGATCCCACGTTGCTGTGGCTGTGGCGAAGGCCGGCAGCTACAGCTCTGATTAGACCCCTAGCCTGGTACCCTCCATATGCTGCGAGTGCAGCCCTAGAAAAGGCAAAAAGACAAAATAAATAAATAAATAAATAGTATTCGAGATATTCTACACTAATTTCAGTGTTGAATGAATTACAATTAGATTCAACTAAAAACTGGTTCCTCGGTTGCACAAATTACACACTTCCTGAGGGCTCAAAAGCTCATGTGACTAGCGGCTACCATGTCAGATAGTGTAGGTCTAGAATGTGAGCTCTCAAATTATGGACAGTTTTGGCATTTTAAATTTGGATCCAGAAAACTGAGCTACTGTATAAACAGATGTGTGTTACCTGAACCTGAGAGTCTGTATTCTCTCTTGTAAAAAGTAGCTGTGTATACTTGAACAACCATGTGTGTGGGAATGTGGTGTCCAAGGTGGACAGATTGTACCTTCAGGAGATTATAAGAATGTGGGAGAGAGTCGGAAATGATAGTAGCTGTCTTTGTCAGGATAGACCAGGTTTTCCTTCAGGAACAAAGAACCCCAACATGTCGGTGCTTCACTCAACAGAAGTTTATTTCTCAGACATGCTACCTGTCTAACGTGGGTTGGTGAAGGGGCGGCTTTGGGGAGATGCAGATATAGCCTCTCTGCATCCTTGCTGCTGATCCAGTCTGACAGAGCACTTACTATCTAGAACATTGCTGGTCACCAACATAGAGAGGAGGAGTGCTTTGGACAGCCTCACCACCAAACAAGTGATGGACCCAGAAGGGACACGGGTCACTTCCCTTCATTGATTAGAACCAGTTTCATGGCTACACCCAGTGTCAAAGGGGCCAGAAAGTACAATTCTATGATGTACCCAAGAGGCACACAAAGAGATGGAAAACTTAGGAAACAGGACTTCTGACTCTGTCTTTCTGGCCTTGGCTAGTTCTTGTGAAGTTAAATTATATACAGGGCCAAAATGGAGTACCATGTTGAACTTTGTTAAACAGGCTGAGCCATCTTCTTAAGGAAATGCTGCCTGTGCATTCGTGCTTTTCTGGAGGGGAAGGCCCAGAAGAGAAGTTTTCAGGTTGATGAGATTCAAAGAGGAGGCAGATACAGGGGAGCATGTTTTTTTTCTTCCTCTGCCAAGAAATAGGAAACAGTTTCTCAGTTGCTCTGGGACAAGAGCCAGAATTTCTACTCAGATAACAGGCGTTATAAAGGAGAGAAAGTAACACACACAGGTATTGCCGATGTTTGGGGAGGAAATTCATCCCAAGCACTAAACCAATGTAAAAATAACAAAGACCAAATACATTTGGCAGTCAGTGAGAAGATGCTAATGGGGGGGGGGATTTAAAATGGAAAATATTGCCTCGTTTATTTTTGAATCACAAAATCATCATTTTTGCAGCAGGATGTCTTTAACCTCATTTGATAGAATGGAAAATGAGGTCAGAGAGGTTAGAAACATTGCTTGAGACTGGCATTTAGTTTTGGATTCCAACATCCCTGACTAATGTTTTTTTTCTATCCTGGTGACACACTTGACACCCTGGTAGAATCAGGGGCTCCTCATTATTTCCCGCCTTTCACTTCATTTCTCACTCTGTCTTCCATCTTGATAGATGGAGACAGAGGTGAGTCTCATGGGAACAGGGACCATGAATCTCCCTCTTTCTTTAACTGGCATTTCTGTCTGTAGACAAAAATAAAGCTAGGGACATGTTATGCACTGAACTGTGTGCCCCTGTCCTTCTCACCAGTTCTTATGTTGAAGCCAGAATGCCTATGTGGCTATAATTGAAGGCAGGACTTTTAAGGAGATAATGGTAAAATGAGGTCATAAGGTGGGGCCCTAATCCCAGAGGACTGGTGTCCTTAGAAGAAGATGGGCACTCTCTGAGAGCAGAGGAGAGGTCATGTTTAGGTCTCTGGTATTTCGTTATGAGGGTCCAAGCTCCCATAGACCCTACCCCATAATTCCCTCCACTAGTCAACTAGTCATAGAGAATGTCTTGCGAGGACACAATGGACAGATATTCACTCACTACGTGAGTTCAGCGAGGCCCATATTTGTAGCTGGCGCCAAACTGGATGCTTAAGAGGACAGGAAGCAAGACAAGACACTGCCTTCAAAGAGTGCAGAGACTGAGACAGAGCAACAACCATGGCAAAAGTCACTGCGGTCTGTAAACAATAGAGCGGGGCACGGAAAAACAAATTCTGACAGGGATGTTGAGAAGCTTCTGTAGAAGATGCAGCAGTGGTTGGCCAGAGCTTTTTTCCTTCAGGTCCCTCCTCCTAAATTATCCTTTCTGTTTGACTTAATTTGTAGGTCACCAACACACACATACCACTTCTCAGTGAAGCCAACGTGGGCATATTTATTAAAGAAAAAGAAACTAATGTTTATTGAACATCAACTATGCGTAAAGCACTTATAGATTTCATTTCTCAGAAACCTCCAACATCTCCATTTTCTATTTTTATGCCACTCTGCAGATGAGGAAACAGACTTCAGGTAACTCGCCTAGGAGGGTAGGCTTGTTAGTAACAGTGATGAGATTTGAACCCAGATTGGGCTGATCCAAAAAACCCCAGCACATTTCCTCATTAAGTTGAAAAATATTGCTGCTAAAGATCTCAGATAAATCTTTTTCAGAGATCAGTTGTTGGTGGACTTGACATTTCATTTTACCTATGAGCTTATTTATTGTGTTTCCTAAATTTAGATGTCCTTGCCTCTCTGTCAGGGATCATTGTGTGTTTTTTTCCCATGGGTGTACCTTGATCAGTGCTGGCGCATGGCAGGTGCTTAATAAGTATCTGTTGGACAAATCATTGCTTTTAGCTGTTTTAAAAGATATAAAATGTAGCTTTTCGAACAGTAAGTAGATACAAGGTCAACTGATCTCTCTACTTGGTTGAAATGCAAAGAGGTATGATGCTTGAAGACAAAGAGGGGTGAGGAGGTTCTTTCAGGCTGATGGCATATTGTGCAATTAGGAGTTGGGGAGATCTGAGGAGATAACCAAGAGGTACCTGGAAAAGTCAGCCTAGAGATGGAGATATGCTTGCGGGGTCACGTTCAGAGGAGGGAGCTGAGGTTATGGAAAGGCGGAGTCGAGGGAGAGCAATGTGGAAGGAGTGAAAGTCCGAGAGACCCACTAACTTCCTGTTCTTATGAGGCTCATTTATCTCAAACTGAGCCCTTAGGCCTCTGCATTTCTGCTGTTCATGCAAACCCAGGGATCTCGGCTTTTCTGATGGCACATCCCCACTCCTCTGCATGTTGGCTGATACGCAGAGCCTTTTGGAGCATATCTGCCAACATATGTATTTACCCATTCTTTAAACCACACACATACGACTGCTCTAAGACGTGTAGACCAGGGGGAAATTTTAAGCGATGGGATAAAAAGGAAATAAACGGCATTTAAGGAGATCATGCCAATTGTCATGTCTTCATGTTATTATCAGTTCATATCACAGGCAAAACATTCACTTAGGGATATGGCTCATTGTTAACAACAGTGGATATAAATCTACATTCCAAATGCTTTTTCTTTTTTGGTAATTTCAAAACGTTGTTGACACTGTGCCATATGTGAAAAAATTGCCCATGTGTTTATCTCATACTGAAGCGAATGAAGAGCTTGTCCCAGACGAGGTAGAAGTCTCAGTCCTGCCGCTTTCTTGTAGTTAATTTATACTCAAGCAGTAATATAGTTTTTAACTCATGGAAAATTTACTAAAAATTCATGGCATTTGTCCCTTTTGTGGATGCTATATTAGCTAGTCTTTGCTACCTACTTGATAAATCCATTCGAGCGACAGAGAAGCCCATTTGTCACAATTATTGGAAAGTAGAGCAGCCCCTGTAAACTCTTTTTTGTAAAAATTTCATTTTTTTTCCCTCAGGACACATGACTACCTGATATATAGTCCAGGTGAATTCCAGTGTCAACCCTCTTTGGCGGGTATTTGGACCCCTTATCAGAAAACCAAGGTCCTATCCATAGTCCAAAGTACTTGACTGACTACTCATTGGCTTGAATTGTCCTGTTTCACACTTGCTTTTCTTTATCTTCTCAAGTTCTCAATAATACTTAGAAAGTCAAGATGACCATGTCACGTGTCTGTGCTGATGGATTGGTAACATGCTTTAGCTCTTTCCTCCTTCATTCATATTACTTTTTCGGTAAGCTTGAGTCCAGGAGAAGCTAGTGCCCAAAGAGTAATTGAGTGGCCAGTATTTCCACTGTGATGTACGTGAACAAACCACAAGAGTGGAGTCCAGTTCTTATACCAACTACTGTGCTTTCTCTCTGGATTTCTCCATTTACATCTCTTTTCAAGGAAGGGTGCTCTCCCTTAAAAGCCCTGCATAGTTCTCACTTTATAGCTGTTCATTAGAAGGTTCTATTCTTGTACTCTGTCAATCTCCCCTCCTCCCTTCTCCCCCCTTCTCCCAGCAACTTCTGCAGCACAGACTATCTCACCTGATGTTTACAAAAAGAAAAAAAAACCAAGACATCGAACAACCTGGGAAATCACATTTTCGCTTCCTTCCCCAAGATAGCAATTCAGAAATATCTATCTATCTATCTGTGCAGCCTATCTTCAAGTAGCATTTCTTGGCCTGAATCTCAGCATGGGCACCTTGTTAAGTGCTCTCCCCTCTGGTGTGATGACTGAGGCAGACTCTCCTGAGCCCTTTCCTGTGTGCCTTAAAGTCACAGATAATGACTGACAGGGGTTGAAAGATCCCTCACTGTGGTGACCTGGGGCTTTGTCTTGGTTCTTTCTATTCATAATGGGGGTTAAGTCATTTCACTGGTCTGTATATTTCAATATAGATAAAAATCATAGCCACGTTGTAAGCGTCTTTTCAGGATCATCAAAAAATGGTACAGTAAACATACTCTGAAAAGTACACATTTTTGAACAGTATACATTTGCCCAAACCCCTAAAATGTCTAACACCAAATGAAACCTAAAGGAAACTGTGGTCTTTGGGTGCTGATGTTTTGTCAGCATAGGTTCACTGATTATAACAAATGTGTCACTCAGGTGAGGGATGCTGATGAGGGGGGAGCCTGTGCTTGGGTGAGGGGTGTATGGGAAATCTCTGTACTTTCCTCTCAGGTGTGCTGTGAACTTGCTACTGCCCTAAAAAAGAAAGTCTGTTGAAAAAAAGCATATGGTGTTATACAAATGTAAGATGTTACAACGAGTTTCCTCTCTTCTGCAAACAGTCTCCACTTGTCTGCTTTTATAACCCTGGGCAATAGGTGGTACTTACATTTCTTCCCAGGAAGAATTGATGGGGAATTCACTGGTTTTGTCGTTGTTGTTTTTAATTAGTGCTCAGAGATTGGTTTAAAGCACAGGAATATCAGCAGTAGATCAGAGTGGCATTTTAGACTGGAGTGAGGATGGGACATCCTTACGTCTTTGTTTTCTTATATCTCCTTCATCTGTTAGCTCAGTCTTTAACAGTGGCTATGTGGTCACCTATACAAAATATCTGTATTCAGGCCAAGGAAATTGTACTATACCATATCCTAGATACCCACCTGATTAATTCTTTATTCATTAGTTGATTCAGCAGTATTTATTAAATACTAACTTATGCTATAAATTATTTAAGGTGCTGAGGAGAAAAAGACCCAGGTATAAGAAATATTCTCAGGAGTGCCCATCGTGGTACAGAGGAAACGAATGCAACTAGTATCCGTGAGGATGAGGGTTCACTCCCTAGCCTTGCTCAGTGGGTCAGAGATCCATCATTGCCGTGAACTGTGGTGTAGTTCACAGATGCGGCTTGGATCCCCCACTGGTGTGGCTGTGGCTGTGGCCGGCAGCTGTAGCTCTGATTCAACCCCTAGCCTGGGAACTTCCACATGCTGTGGGTTCAGCCCTAAAACTCAAAAAAAAAAAAAAAAAAGAAAGAAAAAATCTCTATTCTTAAGGAGCCCCAGTCCATGACTTTTGCTGTCCTTCATTACTGAATACACATACCAAATCATTTTCTCTTAAATAAATGCGGGACTCCTGCAGATGTCAAGTCATCAGGCCGAATGTTTTATTGAGGTCTGGGTTGTTGCGTGTGTGTGAAGGAGTTAAATTTATTCAGATACCCTGAGAAATAAAACCTACTGTAAACCTATTGTCTCAGTTCTTACTTCTTCTTCTCCTTTCATGGTGCCCACATCAACCTAGCTAAGAACCTTCCCCAAGAAATCCCCATTGCATCACTAAGTTAGGAAGCAGTCTGCATGCAGACTAACGTAAGACCAGCAATGTCTTTCTAGGTTGGGACTATCAAGCTGGGTCAGGGTGTTGCTTGAGGGCCTCTGATTTGTGATTTTTAGAAGGAAATTATTTACACCCCATGGAGTTCTCTTATAAAATATGGCACTTCTATTTTCAAAGCACTTATTCTAGTCTTGAAAAAATCCCCTGATGGGGCAATATTACACATTTTACCATGGAGAAGTTGAGGCCGAGTTGAAGTAAATAATTATCCATTGTCTGAAACTCCTAAGTTTTATAGAGTTAAGACTAAAATGCTTCCATAGAAATTATTCTGTGATAATATGCTGCTTCTCATCATTTGTTGCCTGAATTTCATGCTATGTCATTCCATGTCCTCCCATGTCATTCTGATTAATTTCCTTTTGCTTTTTAAATTGACAAGTATTTATAGAGTACCATTTCATGCAGCAATTCATAGAGAGATGGACGTGGTATCTTGCTTTGGTTCAAAGAACTTGCAATCTATTATTTCTCTACTGATGCTTCCAACTCTTATTTGCACTTAGCAAAGGCACCTACTCCTGGCGGCACAGTTTGGGTTAGTCTCATGTTGGAGAGTCCAGGGTCCAGCAGAATTGTAATGATGAGTGTCCAGTGGCCCTGGATCCAGATGGCCTCAGTAAAGCACTGCAGACTGTATGATATATTTTCTGAGCCTGGTTTTCATCTTTCTGTCATTTTACTGATATATCCAATATCACCCCAAAAATGTATTTTTCTTTGTAAGCTGATGTTAGTTTCTGATGAATCTGACCAAGAACCTGATATATTTTCCCAGTTTATATATATATATATATAATTATATATAATTTTAATTTATATTTTATATATCCATATATAATTATACATTTTATTTACATATATGTAAGTATATACATTTATATAAATATATTTTATGCATGTGTTTGTACATGTGTATGTGTGTGGAAAGAAATACTTATGTTAAAAAGTTGTATTCCAAAGGAAGATTCTAATATAAGCAACTAGAGTCTCTGTTTCCACGGTCACTCATACATAGAATGCCCCAATGCCATGCTGCCACTCCTAGGCCTCAGCCCTGTCCTCCTTGCCCTCTGTCCCCACCTGATCTCCGAGTCTCCCATCCTGTACCCAGTACACACTCAGTTTGCAGGGTGAGAGAGAGAACAGCTCCTGAAAGCAGCAGCTGTTATCATGTAAACTCGTGCCCTTCTCCTTGAAGGAAAACGTTGCCAGTCTAGTTCTAAAACCTGGGCTCTGGAAAGGGGTGCAGTACATCCATTATCAGATACATCTGCCTGGAGCCAGACTATTTTGCAAAAGGAATTCCAGGGCCATTGTGAATGGGAAGAGTTTGTGGTGGATCTGGAAAAAGATTCTGACAAGAGATTGTCTTAGGAAACCACAGAATGAGACAGAAGGTAGCACATTCTATAGACAAACCAGAGTGCATTGTCTGTATCAGAAAATGGCCCTAAATTCAGCAATTTTCTGTGGACCCAAGAGTCATCTACCGTCATCTACAGGTCTTGGTTTTATGCCCCACATGGGGCCTGTTCACACATCCAGAACTTTTGACTAAATTCATAGGCAAAACTAAATTTAACGGAAGTTTCTACAGGGTGATGTTAACCTGTCTACAGCAAGAGGGGTTCTCATTCACGGCTTCACATCAGAAACACCAAGGAAGTCTTCCTAAAAACTGATGCCCATCCTCAGAAATTCTGATGTAATTGGCCTGTTTTTTTTGTTGTTTGTTTTTTGTTTCTTTTTTTCGGGGGGACGGGGGCTGTGTGTGTTTGGTTTTGTTTTGGTTTTGTTTTTAAGATTCCCCAGGGGATTCTAATGTGAGGCCAGGTTAGGAGACATTAATATATAAGAACAAAAACATGAACAACAAAAAAATTGTTGATTCAGTCAGAGTTTAAGGCAGGAAGAGAAAAATGGGATGGCTTAAGATAGGAATTTGAAACTCAGAACAACCGTTAAAAATAAGACCTTTGCAAATCATGGCTCTCTTACTAGAGGCACAGCGTGAGCAAGGAGATAAAATTCTTGGACCTTCTCAATTCTACAGATGAGAAATCTTTGTTTTCTTGCACTTCCAAAAAAGTCCAGGGGAGTGCTGAACTTGGAGATCTACTTAGATAAGAGCAATGCTTTGTGCTTTCTTATACTTTGATCCCTTTGCCTCCAGCATCCTTTTCTGTTCATTTTAGGAACACACTCAACCCTTGCTCCTCCACTGGTGTCATCTGTCAGTGGGGAGACAGCTTAGGACAAATAAATTTAAACCATACAGCGTCAGGAATCCTGAAATCTCTTTAGATGTGTTGACTCTTTTAATTTTTCCCTTTTTTGGGGGGAGCATGCCTGGGGCAGGTGGAAATTCCCATGCCAGGGATCGAACTCATGCCATAACAGCAACCCCAGCTCTGCATGACAACCCCAGATCTTTAACCTGCTGTGCCACAAGGGAACTCCTGGATGGATTAAACTAAGAGTTCCAGCTCTTTTCCTGCAAGGATCCAATCATAAGGGCAATGCCTGCTTGTGCATTTAGAGAGCTCTTTTCCTTTTCCTTCTTTTTAAATTGTGGGGCAGAGGAGAGGAGAGCTCTGGATGAATGCTTATAGCCCCGTGGTTTGCATCAGTACCTATACGCACACGTGAACACCTCAAACGCTCTGAATCCCCATCAAGAACAGAACTATTTAAAAATCGTAATGCTCTCCATTGACACCTCCAGCTGAAGAGCAATTTTATAGCATAATTATAATGTATTGCATAATTTGGAAAAGCTTTTGTTCTCATTGTGATTATCCTCAGAGAGCTCCTTTCTCACCTCCCCCTTCCCACATTGACTGAATTAAGAATATCCGACCCTTCAAGGCTGTTTTTCCTTCATAGAATAAAAACGATGCTTTAAGATGAGGTGCATAAGTGATGGGTGGGAGAGAAATTTTGGTGCATGATTCACCTCTTGATTGTGGTGAAGGCAATTTACTGTTCTTAAGAACATTCTTCCTAGGATTTCACTGGGGAAAAAAAAGACCCATGGGAGAGAACTGTAGGCATCCAAAGCCCCCTGAAAGAAGTAGGTTTCTTAATTTGCTCATGCCTTGGGCAGGTCTCGGGGCTCCTGAGGCCCCAGTTTGCTCATCTTTAAAATGAGGGGACTAGACCGGATGACCCTTAAAATAAACTCTTAAATGCTAGAATTCTATCATCTGGGAATACAATATGGGAAGGAGCTAAGACAATGATTAGAAATCAAAACTCAAACCAACTTTTTGTAGACCCTGAAAATGAAAAATTCTGCTTCACTTTGGGACTGATGTTTTAACAGTCAGGACAAAGGATTTCAGAATGGTATTATTTCCAAGGCCTCCATCAATGCCGATTTTTTTTTCCTGTAAGTGAAAGTGCCAACTTTTACTATTTGGCCACAAACAAATAGTAAAAGGGAAAAAGGGAAAAGAGGGTGAAGTCTTCAAAATATACTATCAGTTATGAGACATCCTATACTGGGGCTTGATTAGCATGAATGATATGTAAAGAACACCCAAAGCTCCTCTTTTTCTTACTTAGTACTGAGTTTTGAAGGAGTTATGGTTTTCCCCCAGTCATACCTAGCATTCCAAGAAGGCCATCATAGACACGGGAAAAACACGCAGAGGGGTTTTCAAGGAGCTTGGAACATCAGCAGTTGCCACTGTCCATTATAAATCATCAAGGTAATATGTACACACGGTAAGACATAATCAGTTCATCCCATTTGAAATGACAATCGATTCTTATTTTACTCCTCCCTTCTCCTTGTCCCCTTCTTTTAATGATTTATAATTTAAGCTGGTCTGGGGTTACCTCTGAAACTAAATGATGTGCTAATGGGTTTTCATCTTTAGACAATATTCATTATCTTTTTTTTCTGTAAAAGGTGAGGATTTACGTCATTCTCACTTTCTCCCCACTTCCCATGCCTTTTCCAATTTTTGGTACTAATGATCTCAATTTTTGTTCTTCTCTTCATTACTTTTATAACTGTGAATACTATAATTTTCTCTTTATTTCTTGCTCTAAAATATTCTTATTCTATCAAATTTTCTGGCCAGTCCTTGCACAGGATTTACTTGCTCGCCCCTCTGTTATTGATCTTCGTCTACCATTCCCTCCAAGACACTTTTTTAAATGTCCTCATTCTTAAAAAAGGGAACCCTCCTATACTGCGGGGTGAATGTAAATTGGTGCAGCCACTATGGAAAAGACTATGTAGGTTCCTTTACAAACTAAGGATAGAGTTGCCATATGATCCAGCAATCCTACTCCTGGGCATATATCCAAGCAAAATTTTCATTCAAAAAGATACACGCACCCCTATGGTCACAGTAGCACAATTCATGATAGCCAAGACATGGATACAACATAAATGACCATAAACAGAAGAATGAATTAAGAAGATGTGGTTCATATATACAATGGAAGACTAGTAAGCCCTAAAAAAGAAGGAAATAATGCCATTTGCAACAACATGGATAGACCTAGAGATTATCATCCTAAGTAAGCCAGACAAAGACAAAATACCATATGATATCACTTATATGTGGAATCTAAAATATGTCACAAATGGGAGTTCCCACTGTGGTAAAACGGGTTTGGCGGCATCTCTACGGTGCCAGGACACAGGTTCCATATCTGGCCCAGCACAGTCGGTTAAAGGATCCGGTACTGCTGCAGCTACAGTATAGGTTGCAACTGTGGCTTGGATCTGGTTCCCGGGCCAGGAACTCCATAGGCTGCTGGGCAGCCAAAAAAGAAAAATAAAATGGCGCAAATGAACTTATCTATGAAACAGAAACAGGCTTGCAGGTATAGAGAACAGACTTGTGGTTGCCAAAGGGCAGGCAGAGTCGGGGAGGGATGGATAGAAGGTTTGGGAACAACAGAGGCAAACTAATATATGTAGGATAGATAAAGAATAACAAAGTCCTACACACAGGGAACTATGGTCAAAATCCTGTGATAAACCATAATAGAAAAGAATATGGGAAAGGATATATATATATCTGAATCACTTTGCTGTATAGCAAAGGGTGTGTGTATATATATATATGTGTATATATATATGTATATACATATATATATATATAAACCCGAATCACTTTGCTGTACAGCAGAAATTAACACAACACTGTAAATCAACTACATTTTAATTTATAAAAAAGTCTCATCCTTGAAGAGCTCGACTCGAATTTAAAAGGTGGCCATCCATTAGTCGTTCTTACTCCAGACACTTACAACACTAACAAATTATTATTACTTTTTATGGGCTTACCTGTATCCTTTATTACATAGTCTGTGCTGGTCCTAACTTCTTAACCCGATCAACTAATTGAGGGCAGATGTTGTGTTATTGCTAGTCTTCCCGCAGAAGCTTATGCAGACAGAGTTCTGCAATGGAAGTGTGCTCTGTACATGTTGCTGATTAAAATAACTAGAGAGACACATTCCCATCCCCCAAATTACTGTTAACAATTTTGAACTGTCAGTGCCAAGTCACAGTTTTGAGGGAAAAAAAAGATATCCTTCCTAGCCTAGCCGAGCACTTCTGTTCAACTTGAGAGAGTGTTAATTAACTGGTATCTAGTGTGTCTCCACCATCCCTTGAGAGTTACCACCTTTCTTGGCAATAAACCAAATAAGTTGGCATTAAGCTTTGCAAAGATTAGATAAAGACCAGGTGCACTCCATTTTTTTTCTTTTTTTTTTTTGCACATGGACTAGGTTTTCGTGTTGTCTGTTATGAAGTCTGATGGTTCTTGGTTTCTGACCCATTCTTTCATGTGGGTGTATAAAAATGAAGAGCACATATTGGGGGAGATATTCTTGGAAGAGAGGGAAAACCATCGTGTAACCTTGCCGGGGTCTTATCCTTGCCATGGTAAGAGAGGAGGGGGGAAATGAAACATATTAAATATTGAAAGGTTAGGAATCTTCCGGGATGTGAGGTAGGCATAACGCATTCCAATCAGCTTGGTAAAATTGGCTTCCCAGGCTTTTGATCACTTTAACAATTAGCTCTTACTCACTTTTTGACGAGGTTTGTGATGAAGGACCTCACACAATCAGAGTGTCCAATGCATTTTGAAAATCATCAAATGAAAATTCAGTTCAATTCTATATAGTCCTCATATTTTGAAGGGTGGCTGGCAATCTATTTGGCTAACAAGGTACTCCATTTCCTGACTATGGCAGGTCGTAAATCTTATTTGTAAACTAAGAAAGGAAGTTGTTCCTCCTCCACCCTCCACATTCAGTCTACTGTTTGTGGGTCAGCTAAGTGATGAATACTCATATCTGCTCGGTGGGGACCCCAAATCAGCCCCTTTTTAAATGGGGCCTCACCCTGGCCCACCCTTAGAACATGTTCTCATTTCAAACAGGGGGTAGGAAATTTAAATCTACTGGTAATGGAACAGCCCCTCTCCACCACTACTCTGCAAATGACTGAACGCAACTCCCATGCACTGAACTGAATTCTCTTGGGCAAATTAAATATTGGCTTTACGTATTTTAGTATTTTTGGAGGGTGGTAAGGTGGTGGTAAAAGCAGGGGCTTGCCTAAGGCTTAGCCCGTGGGACCACAACTACCAGCCACATAAAAGTGAGGTGGTTAATTCCAGCAGAGAGGCTCCTGAAAATACACACAGCATTTATTCTAGCGTCCACAACTGCCATTTTCTGCTAAGTGCCAAAGGAAGTGTTATGTAGGAGGCGGCATGTTACAGGCTTACTACTGCCTCAGGAAAGCTCAGCACGTCTTTAATAACGAAGAGCTGATCTGCAGCTCTGACGGAGGGAGCAGTTTCTAACATGGAATTAATTGTAGAGGTGGAGATGGGTATTTATTTATTAGTCTCTAACTTGCTGTCTGTCAGCCTTGATATTTTACCTGAAACACAGACATGACCAAGGAAGAACTGGTCTTTACAACGGCTATCTGGTGCTCCCTCTCAAGCCTAGGATGGCATGACAACGGTGAGACCATTTCCCCTCCAGCTGGCCCTATGTCCCCTGTCCAGGCGGCTGTGAAAGGCTTCACCCCGAGGGTGTTAACTGATTGATCCCTTTGGCTGTGGGCGCTCTGTTCCCACAGCGATTGCCCAGGAAGCCTTGCGAATAATCCCCTTTTTTCACGTGGAGTGGATTTGCAGGTCTGGAGTCTGCGAAGCCAATTTTCATTTTTAATCTGGTTTGAGCCGATCTCATTAATCAGTTGAGGCCTCCTTTTCACACTTGCCTTGGGACACAAAGGGAACCCAGTTATGAGCTGTTAATTAGCTATTAGGGGAATGGGAAACTTCCAGCGGGTCATTATTCACACTGTTTGAGGCTAATACTTATTTAATTAGAACTATTCCTTTCCCGTCATAAATCCCTAGTTAAAATAAATTTAGCTCAAAATGTCAGTTTGGCTTTTAAAGCAACTGGTGGCTAATTCCAATTCTACTGTTGTGCTTGCTTGCTGGCTTTCTCTCTTTCTTTTCTTCTCTTTTCTTTTTTTCTTCTCTCTCTCTCCCTCCTTCCCTCTCTCTTTCTCTCTTTCTCCCTCCCTTCCTTTCCTTCCTTCTTTCTTTCATTTCGGGGATGTTTATGGGTCCTGTCCGTAGGATGGAGAATGCTCATGAGACCCAGGAAGTGGGATCCCCTTAGGTGCATACTACTCTCCCAAACATTTTCTTTAGTCTTCTGAAAACTCATGAGAACCTAAGATCTGAACGTGGTAGAGGCCAGCGGTAGGAGTGGGGCAGAGCAATACGCTCCTTACGGACCCCCAGGCTGTGTGTCCCCCCCTTACTCTGTGTCATGCACTCGTAGATCCGGGACTAGCGGAGACACTTGGGGAATGGAGTGTGCTGACTAATGATGTTTCTAGATAGACAAGGGTTCAGCAGAAAGCTTTTGGTTTCTGTTATTGTTGCTCTGTGGAAAAGGAGTTTCTATATTTTTTTTCTTGTCTATGGCTGTACAACAAGCCACCACAAAACTCCGTGGCTTAAAACAACAGTTCATTTTATGGGTGAGTCACAAATTTGTTGGGCTCAACTGGGTGGTTCTTAGCTCTCTATGGAGTCTGCTGGGGTTCACTTGGCCACATTCAAGAAGGCTTTTTTTTTTTCTTTTTGGGGCCGCACTTGTGGCTTATAGAGGCTTCCAGGCAAGGGGCCGAATCAGAGTTTTACCTGCTGGCCTAAACCCTAGCCACACAGGATCCGAGCTGTGTCTGCGGCCTACACCACAACTCACGGCAACGCTGGATCCTTTATCCACTGAGCAAGACCAGGGATTGAACTTGCATCCTCATGGATGCTAGTCAGATTCGTTAACTGCTGAGCCACGACGGGAACTCCTCAAGAAGGTTTTTTTTTTAATCACATTGCTACTCCACAAAGCCTATCTGTCTGTCTCTTTCTTTCATGGCTAGCTTGGGCTTTTGTACAGCAAGACAGTCACAGGACAGGTGAATGTCTTATAGGGTAGCTGGGTTCTAAGAGGGAGTGGTCCAGGTGGCATGACAGAAGTTGCAAAGCTCTTAAGGCCCAGCCTCAGAAGTCATCCGATGTCACTTGCATGGCATCATGTTCGTCAGAGAAGGTCACATGGCCAGCCCGGCCTCAAGGGAAGGGGAAACTGACTTCATCTCTCAGTGGCTGCCCAATGACAAGAAACGCCATCTTTAAGGTACCACACTAAACTTGCCACATCCAAAACCTGAATTCTGTTTTTTGATGGAAAGTTACGTGAGGCCTTACAACCATCATTCAAGATGTGAATGCTGAATGCATAGTTAAGTGGATGCAGGAGATGTGACAGATCCCAGCATCAGTTAAAGATGAAGAATAGAGAAACTAAATCATCATATAAAATATATATTTTCTTATTAGGCAGAAAGTCCAGAGGTAGATGGTTGCCATCAGGGTTGGCTGATGCAGTACTTTAGTGGTATCATTGAGTAATGTTTTATTATTCTCATATCTCTCCTGTGACAGTTCCAGTATTGACTTCATCCTAAGCTCCTCTTCCTATGATTAGGTGGCTGCCAGTGATGACTGCAGCTGTTTGCTTCCTTGTTCACGGTCAGTAGGAGCGAGAGCCACTATTTCTGGCTTTTTCTTAAGAGTAAGAAGAATTCTTGGAGAAGACCCCATCAAATTTCTTTTTTTCTTTTCTTTTTCTTTTTTCTTGTCTTGTCTTGTCTTTTTAGGGCCACACCTGCAGCATATGGAGGTTCCCAGGCTAGGGGCTGAATCGGAGTTGCAGCTGCTGGTCTACACCACAGCCACAGCAATGCCTGATCCAAGCCGTGTCTGTGACCTACACCACAGCTCATGGCAACACTGGATCCTTAACCTACTGAGCGAGGCCAGGGATGGAACCTTCATCCTCCTGGATACTAGTCATATTTGTTTCGCCTGAGCCACAGTGGGAACTCCCCCATCAAATTTCCCCTCATGTCTTATTGGCCGAGATTGGTTTACACATGCTCGTTTCTGAAAAGAGGTATGGGATTATTCCTATACCAGAACCTGAAAGTGCATTAGCTTCCCTAAGAGACACTGTCTGTGTAGAAAAAAAACAAAGTTGGGGTTATATTAGGAAGGAGGAAGATGGCAATTTGGGGATAGATAGCCAAGAATGTTATTGTATTGCTTTAACAAAAATCCATGACATCAATTTATTTTCTTAAGACAGAAAGTGAAAATTCCTCCTAATTGAAGTTTCAGGTTAGGGAGAAATTACTATAGAATCAGCAACATTATGGAGACAAACCTGTTGAGAATCCTGATTCTGTACCAAGAGAGTCATCTCTTTAAAGTCCGTTTTCCCTTTCTAATATTAGGATAGTAGTTCATGCTTCTCAGGGTCAGGGTTAAACACTGAAAATGTATGTAGGATGCTAAGACAAAGTAAATAGCCCTATGCTTGAGAGGTCAAAAACAAGGGTCCACTTGAGCAGGCAGCGGGGTATTTCTGAAGGACCAAGTGGGAGAGGGGATGTGGGGCATGGTAGCTTTTCAAGGCAGAATATAGCCATTTCTGAAAGCCCAGAATGTAAACTTTCATAACGAGAACCATCTGGAGGGGGAGGCATGGTGATACAGGGCTGGGGCAGATTCCTCTTGGTGTTTCTTCCTCCACAACATGTTTTTTAGAAGTGAAATTAGAGGAGCATCAGAGCAGCTTTGAAGGGGAAGTCATAAAAGGACAGGCTACATCTTGGGGACATGAGAGTATTCTGTGCACTCCTTGAGGAAGAGGGTTGGGGAGAGCAAGTTCACCTTGGCTTTGTCTGATGGCCTATTAGGTCATTAAGGATGGTCTCACCTCCTCCATGCCTCCTACCTCTCCAAGTCATCACTCAGTCTGGGAACCAGTGGAAATGTCCCAAAGCTTGGGCTAGGCTCTGGGTCTGTTTTTCCCACCCGAAGGCTGACTGCCATCTCTCTGACTCCCACTATTTCTCACCTCCTATCAACGAAGCACCGTTCCTCCCCTCCCCTCTCCTCTCTCTTTCTCCCTCTCTCCAAACTCCCCCCACCGCCGCATGTCTCCTCTCAATGCTGGCAGGATCTTTATGCTCTGTAAGTGTATTTGGAAATTGAAGAAAGCAATTCTCAGGGAGGAGAAGTTTCCATCCAGATACGATTCCATCAGAATTTTTTTTTTTTTCTCACGTGCGCTACCCCAGCCAGTGTGTCTGATGCCCCATAAGGACCACAAAGATGTAAAATTATAAGGCAATGTCTTCTTAAAAGGTGAAAAACAAGCTCCAGATGGTTCCAATAGCAGTTAAGAGCCACAAAACATTTCAGAAAATTTAGAAAATTTTGATTCTAGCCCAAGTGATCTAGAAAAATAGCTTTAGAAAATTCAGTTTATTTTTATTATTATTATTGCTTTTTTAGGGCCATACTCATGGCATATGGAAGTTCCCAGGCTAGGGGTCCAATTGGAGCTGTAGCTGCCGACCTATGCCAGAGCCACAGCAATATGAGATCTGAGCCGCATCTGCAACCTACACCACAGTTCCTACACCACAGCTCACGGCAATGCCAAATACTTAACCCACTGAGAGAGACCAGGAATGGAACCCACATCCTCATGGATGCTAGTCAGATTCATTAACTGCTGAGCCATGACAAGAACTCCTGAGAATCCACTTTAAAGAGTAGTATTTTGATGTTGCATGTAGAACTAGCTAAAGCTTCATATTTCAAATATTTGAGGCCATTTGGAGTATGTTTGGGGTACCAATTAACCTGGAATGAATGCCAGAGCCTGGCTATAGGACAGCAAAAGCCAGAAGTGTTTGTGGAGTGGGTGTCAGGAAGCAGCAGCCATCCGCACGCCCCTGTCCTCCTGTATAGACGCTGTGAGAGAGGTATAACCATCCCATTTCACAGATGAGAAGACAAGTTCAAGGGGTCAACATCAGACATATAACTGACCAGGTCCATTTCAGTTCTTGGTGTGTCACACCAGCTTCCTGCTGACACAAGAATCTATCTTATCCATATTTAGCTCCTTGCATAAGGTTATGTTTTCACCAAATTGGGAAATGTGGGTTCCTGCCCTAGTGCTGCCCCCATGAACAGGGAGGAGTTGGATAAGCCACTTCCCCTCTCTGAGTGAATGGGCCAGCTCCATGGTCTCTGAAAGCAGAATCAGCTCTGAAGGGCTGAGGTCGCTTGGGCTACTTTACGTGCCCATCTGAATGCTTGTTTAGCCTAATCCTACCCATTAGTTCTCCTGAAGGCATGTGGCCGGGGCAGAGCCTCCTGCAAATGTCTTGGGAGGAAAGAGCTGCTAAAAAGAATCAGTTTTTTGGCCCTGGGAACCACCCCTGGCCAAGTCTCCTCTGCATGTGGCACTGGAAACAGACACTTTCAGTGAATACCTGGGGCTGTGATGGGCTCTCATCCCAATATCACACTGTCAAATGTCTGAAGATAGAAAAATCAAGGAGGTTTTTGTTGAGCTGTGATTAGGAAACCTTACATATATCTCGAAAAATTACTTTGCTGGGCTTACAAGGCAGTAGATAAATGGCATATGCTGGCTGCTTACAAACTGGGAGTGGGGAGTCAGGGAGTGAAGTAAGTGGGTGAGACTCACTGGCAGGCTTCTCAGAGATGGGCAGTTTTGATAGAAAGGAAGGGCAGCTGCAGGCACAGTACCGAAATGTTTCCTGATGGATGCGAACTTTCAGAGCAGATGGGGGAGGCAAAAGACCCAGGGCAAACTATGAGGACAATGAACGTGCTTGTTAGAACTGGGATTCATAAAAGGTGATAAGAGATCAAACTGGGGTCTGCTGGATGACAATCCACTTATTTCCTCTGCCTTTTCTTCTAGGACAGTTGCATGGGGTGGAGGCTGCATTCAGATATCCAAAGGAGGTGGCTGGACCTTGGCTAAGTGACCCTGGGCTGGGAGATGGGGGGAGAAGGGTACCTGCTGAGGTTGGAAGCAGATGAAGAACTTTCAGCTCCCTGAAGGACAGCCACACTTTCTTAGAAACATTTCCTTTATTTTCATCACTGGCAACTAACTAACTCACTGAGGGCAACTCGCAGCAGAGTTGCCGAGCTCTGATTTTTCATTTTAGTTGCAAGCTGGACCTTGAAGGAGGGGAAGGCAGGCTTTTCGGTAGCATTTGCCTTGTGGATGCCTTTGGTTTGCTAGGGATGAAGATCTCATACTGCCTGTGGCGGTCCAGTAAAGCCCCTGGAGAACAGTGCTGGGAAGGACTCTTTCTTGTAAAAGAATGCTTTGAGGGCGTTTCCAGCGGTAATGAATCTGAATAATATCCATGCAGATTCAGGTTCAATTCCTGGCCTCGCTCAGTGTGTTAAGGATCCATCACTGCTGTGAGCTGTGGTGTAGGTCGCAGACACAGCTCGGGTCCTGCGTGGCTGTGGCTGCGGCCGGCGGCTATAGCTCTGATTGGACCCCTAGCCTGGGAAATCTCCATATGCTGTGGGTGCAGCCCGAAAAAAAAAAAAAAAAGGAATTCTTTGAAAGTGAGTACGCAAAATCCACCCTGGCCCTGAATACTCAGGCTCAGAAAGTTTTCATGGCCTCAGCTGGTTCTGAGATACTTGGAGTGACCCTGTTGCCAACTCAAAGTATACACGATCACAAACCACACTGACCAGCTAGTACAAAATGGAGGTAAAGCCCACTTTGTCTAAATCGAAAACCACAAAGTCAGTGGCAGATGTCTTCTCCCACCGAATGGGGGTGTCCTTTAACAGCATCAAAGATAAAATGGCTACGAGCCTCTTCTTCAACATTCCTTACAATGAGAAACTCAACTGCTATTCAAGGTACCCTGGTGACCTATTGTTGAAAGATGTTCCTCTTTATATAGAACTGAAAACTGCCTCCTGGTAATTTCCACCCACATATTCTAATTCTGGAACAACATACACAAAATCATTTTCCTCTCTCAGATGACAGCCCTTCTGATATTGTGCGACCATTATCTTGTCCCTCTTCTAGTCTTCCTCATGAAAGTCTGTTTTCTAGGTCTGAATTCTCTCAGCTGTTCCTCAGTTTTGTTTTTTCTTTCCTTTTTAGGGATGCGGGTGTGGCATATGGAGGTTCCCAGGCCAGGGGTCAAATAGGAGCCGCAGCTGCAGGCCTACACCATAGCCACAGCAATGACAGATCCTTAACCCACCGAATGAGGCCAGGGATAGAACCTGTATCCTCATGGGTACTAGTCGGATTCTTAACTGCTGAGCCATAAAGGGAATTCCCTGTTCTCAGTCCTTTTTTTTTTTTTTTTTTTTCTTTTGTCATTTTAGGGCCATACCCGTGGCATGTGGAGGTTCCCAGGCTAGGGGTCTAATGGAGCTACAGCCACCGGCCTACACCACAGCCACAGCAATGCAGGATCTGAGCCATGTCTGCAACCTTCACCACAGCTCACGGCTAACCCACTGAGCAAAGTCAGGAATCGAACCCTCAACCTCATGGTTCCTAGTCGGATTCATTTCTTCTGTGCCATAATGAGAACTCCCCTGTTCTTGGTCTTAATGGACTTCTAGACTCTTCTGGAGATGCCCTGGGCTGTCGGTGTCCCAACTAAAGAGAATTATCTTAGAGGGATAAATATTACAGATAGGCCTGCCCTGCACAGAGGCTAGGATCTCCATTGATCTGGGCACTGAATAGCTATTATGGCTCACCTCAAACTATGTTAAATGAAAGAAGCTAGAACATAAAAGATTACAAATAGTATGATTTCCTTTGTCTAAAGTCTAAGAATAAGCACAACAAGCCCTTGAAGGAAATCAGAAAGTAGTTCTTCTGTCAAGGGGAATGGCTGAGTTCATTGGAAAGGAACACAAAGGAACTTTCTTGGGTGATGGCACGTTTCTTGTTTTGTTTGGGGTAGTGGATAATGGGTGTACACGTTGACAAAACTCATCAAATGTGGTCACTGATCTGTGCATTTTATTGTAAGTTATACCTCAATACAAAGAAAATGCAGATATTTTTCATATAGCAAACCACCCCTTTTTTCCCCTCAAATTTTCTTTCCATTTTTTCAGCTTGAGGTATTTATAAGACAGCAAAAGTGCCACAAATGTATATCAAGAAGAGCAGCTGCCAGCTTTGCTATTGTTAGTCAATTAAGCATACACAAATTTGCTTTCCTCATCATGTGATTCCACTTTTGTGTACTGAAATTAAAAAAACCCCTAAATCTCAAGCACAAGTAATATTTCAATGCCAATTACCTTCACAAAAACTAATTGCTCCTCGGTATTTTATTAAAACACAAGGATTATAAAGGGATTAGAAAAACATCTCTATTGAACTGAAATAAGACTTATGTACCTTTGTGATGGGGGAGGCGGTACCACTCAAACAAACGCTAATTAAATAAAAGCTGATAATAATTGCTAGGTTTCTTTATATGTTCTATGGTACAAAGAGTAGGTCTTTTTTTTTTTTTTAAAGCAAATATTCCAAAACTTTTCTTCTACCTTTTCTGACTCTACTTAGCATCTGAATATTAGTTCAACCCATTAATAATAGCAAGAAGCTGAGGTTTTCCAGAGATCAGAAAGAACCCTCTTCAGTCAGTATTTGGGATGATTTTTCAAAGTTATCCAAAACAGAATAAAAAAGACAAGGAAGCCCCATAACCTCAGTCTTACCGCAAGGAAGCTATCAGACAAATTTCAATATGGGGCATCGTACGATATACCTGACCAGTACTCCCCAAAACTGTCAAGGCATCAAGAATAAGGAAAGTCTGAGAGACTACTACAGTCAAGAGGAGCCTAGCCCAGAAATAAACCCACAAGCCTACAGTCAATTAATCTTTGTCAAAGGAGGCAAGAAGATACAATGGAAAAAAGGCAGTCTCTTCAGAAAGTGCTTTTGGGAAAGGTGGACAGCCTCATGTAAATTAGTGAAGTTAGAACACATCCTCACACCATACACAAAAATAAACTCAAAATGGCTTAAAGACAAATATAAGACATGACACCATAAAACTCCTAGAAGAGAACATAGTCAAAACATTCTCTGACATAAATCCTACCAAAGTTTTCTTAGATCAGTCTCCCAAGGCAATATAAATAAAGATGAGTGAATGGGACCTAATCAAACTTGAAAGCTTTTTACAGCAAAGGAAAGCAGAAACAAAATGAAAAGACAATCTATGGACTGGGAGAAAACATTTGAAAATGATGCAACTGACAAGGGCTTAATTTCCAAAATATACAAACAGCTCATACTCCAAAAAAAAAAGCAACCTAATAAAAAATGGGCAGAAGACCTGAAAAGACATTTTTCCAAAGAAGACATACAGATGGCCAACAGGCACATGAAAAGATGCTCAACATTGCTAATTATTAGAGAAATGCAAATCAAAACTAGAACAAGATAACATCTCATACCACACAGAATGGCTATTATTAAAAAGTCCACAAACAATAGATGCTGGAACGGGTGTGGAGGAAAAGGAACCCTCCTACACTGGTGATGGGAATGTAAATTGTGGAAATGTAAACATAATGTAGCCACTATGGAGAACAGCACGGAGGTTCCTCAAAACACTAAAAGCAGAGTTGCCATATGATCCAGCAACCCCACTCCCGGGCACATATACAGACAAAACCCTAATTCAAAAAGGTACGTGAACCCCTATGTTCATAGCACGATTTACAATAGTCTAAATGTCCATCGACAGAGGAATGGATAAAAAAAAGTTTACATATATGCAGTGGAATACTACTAAGCCATAAAAAGAATGAAATAATGCCATTTGCAGCAACATGGATGGACCTAGAGATTATCATACTAAGTGAGTCAGAATGAGAAAGATAAATACCATATGGTATCATATATATGTAGAATCTAAAATATGACACAAATGAGCTTATCTATAAGACAGAAACAGAATCACAGATATACAGAACAGACATATGGTTCCAACGGGGAGGGGGAATAGAGGAGTGGGGGAGGGATGTAAACTTGTATACGGGATAGATAAACAAGGTCCTGCTGCAGAGTGCAGGGAACTACATTCAACATCCTGTAATAAAAACTATAATGGAAAAGAACACACACACACACACGAATCACTCTGTTGTACACCAGAAACTAACACAACATTATAAATCAACTACACTTCAATATAATACACTAAAAAGAAAAAAGGAGAAGCCTAAGGAGACATGGGAGTTAAGTGTAATGGGGTGTCCTGAATGGGATTCTGGGAAAGCAAAAAGGACATTAGGGAAAAACTAAAAAGTCTTAATAAAACATGAACTTTAGTTAATAGTAATATAAATGTTGGTTCATTAATTATAACAAATGTACCATACTAATGTACAATGTTCATAACAGAGGAAAACTGGGTGAATGGTACATGGGAATACCCTATACTAACTTCTTGATTTTTCTGTAAATCTAAAATTAAGTCTAAAAAATAGGTTACTGTACAGCTTGTATAGAATCGAATAAAATCTAGGAACTTACACACTGAAAGGTTTTCAGAGGTTATAGATCTTCATGGTAGGATTAACCTTTTTTTTTTTTTTTAAGTTTAAGGCCACCAAAGTGTTCACAATGTGAACCCTTCACATGCCTCTTTGGGTCTGAGAGAGGGAAGTGTTAGCTTCTGATCCTGTGCTTTGACTACACCAGCCCCACCACCAGAGGATTATGAGATGGAGTTTGGATCCCCAAATCAAATGCTCCAAACTTTGGCCAATATTTGGTAATGTCAGTCTTTCAGATGATAGTCATTCTAATGCATATGAAATGGTGTCTCATCATGCTTTTAATCTGCATTTCTGAAGACAACTGATAGCAGCGCTTTCCTTAAATTATTGGCCTTTTGGAGATTTCCTTCTGCAAAGTCTTTCCCTCTGGGAACCCAGCCTTTCCTTCCATGGTTGACTCCAAATATGAAACCTGGGTTAAGTCTAATAAATGGACAACTGATCTTTGGATTTTTACTGGGGCAACTGTCTCAGCTTCTTGATCATCCATTTTCAGTTTATTCTGGTGGTAACCTGAAGAGCAGCTTTGTCGAATCCCATCTATTTTGTCCCTAGAAATGCCATGTTGTATAAACTATTTCTATGACTGTCTTGGTCAAACCCTCTTGGCTATTACTCCAACCTTGCCACTCATGATAATTAGATCCATTCTGACAGGTAAGCCTCCTTACCTGGCCTCTATTTTTATTTTGTTTTGTTTTGTTTTGCTTTTTAGGGCCACAACTGCTGCATATGGAGGTTCCCAGGCTAGGGGTCAAATCAGAGCTACAGCTACACGCCAAAGCCACAGCCACATCAGATCTGAACCAAGTCTGCGACCTACACCACAGCTCACGGCAGTGCCAGATCCTTAACCCACTGACTGAGGCCAGGGATTGAACCCGCAACCTCGTGGTTCCTAGTCAGATTCATTTCTACTGCACCACGGCAGGAACTCCAGGCCTCTATTTTTAAATAGGAACTCTTAAAATAGAGTTCCTGTGATCTCTCTATCAGCTTAGTTCTATAACAGCCTTTCCTCCCATCACCAGTGGTCTACAAAGGAGAGCCACCCCTGAAAAACTTAGTGACTCTGGTGTGCCTTGCACCTGTGTTCTTATGGCTTTCTATGAAATATAGCCATTTGGTGGATATTTTGGCCAAACACAGTGTCCAGTGTGAGTCTTTCAGTCCTTTCCTCCAGCATCTGCTGTGGACATTCTGGCGTTTCACCTTACTGGGAGCCATTGCATTTTCCGTCCATCTAGAATACAGCCTAGAGCAAGTATGTACCCTTTATTAGGGTCCTTGCCAGGATGTTAAAGTCTGTATTTCAGAAAAATGCTTCCAAACCAATAAACGTCCTCTTAATCAGGGTTGTGTTCTAGCCTCCTGGATCAAGTACCCTCAGAATCCAATCCCATGTGTGAACTTGACTGGTAGGGCCTAGGTGCTCCCCTGGGGGATAGAGTCCCTTTTTTCCCCTTATTAGGCCCAGTATGTCTGTAGCTGGATGAAGCTGCCACTTCATCCTCGTTACGGACTAAGTGACCAGGAGGGAGGCAGAGGCCTCTGCATTATCTTTACGCAAGCGTGTGAGAGAGGTGGGTCTCTTCTTCAGCCTCAGACTGTTTAGAAGAGTCTGGGGATTAGTTCAAGAAATCAGCCCAAATGTCCCATGCCATGGGTCGGGGTTGATTTCCTCACAGTCCTGACTCTGGCATAACAAACCTGCCTTACCTGGGAGTTTTAACCTTCACTGGGGTTCCCATTAAGGCCTGGGCCTCAGCTTTCCTTGTCCTCCATCTCCAGGCGAGGAAAACCTCTTCATTTTCCTTCCTGGGGAGCCTCTGGCTTTACCACTTGGCTTTCAACTGCCCATTAGTTCCTCTCAGCCTTTTGCTGAGCTAAGTTCTTTCATTAGAGTATAGCAACAGGCATCCTTTCTCACTGCCTTCTGGGTTACTCTTTCCTTGATCCTTTTTAAATGTTTCCTAAAAATTATAGTTGATTTACAATGTTCTGTCAATTTCTGCTGATCCTTTTCTAACACCAAATACACAGCACGAGCTCTTGCATGCCCTTCCCCTATGCGCTATTCAGTTTCAGCAAGGACAGCTTCTGTGATGGCTTCAGGGGCTGTCTGTACTCCAGCCACCAGGGATGGGTCCTCAGTGCCAGCTGGGTGGGGAGTGACCCAGCCCCTAAGCTTTGTTTTATTGCCGGCTTCCTTGGGCCACTCCCGGCACTGACTTTCCCAAGCCAACCCTGAGATGGAGTTTGGTGTGCAGGAGATTTATTAGGGAGTGTCCCTGGGGTCAATATCCATGGAAGGAAAGAGGAGAAGATGGGAGGGGGTAAGAGAAAAAGTCATTTAAAGTTTTATACTACAATGGAGTTCCCACTGTGGTGCAACGGGATCGGCGGCATCTCTGAAGCACCAGGACACATGTTCGATCCCTGATCTGGCACTGTGGATTATTGTTACTTAGGCTGGGCATAGGTCACAACTGCAGCTTGGATCTGATCCCTGACTCTGGAACTCCATATGCTGCAGGGCGGCCAAAAATGACAAAATTTTTTTTTATACTACAAGAATTACATTATCATTGTAGAAAACTTGGAAAAACATGAGAAGCAAAATGAAGCAAAAATCTCCCACAATCCTACCACTGTTGATCTTTCTTTTTTTTGCTCTTTGGGGCTGCACCAGCAGCATATGGAGGTTCCCAGGCTAGGGGTCTAACAGGAGCTGTAGCTGCCGGCCCACACCACAGCCACAGCAACACAGGACCCGAGCCACGTCTGCAACCTACACCACGGCTCATGGCAACACCAGATCCTTAACGCACTGAACGAGGCCAGGAATCAAACCCACGTCCTCATGGATGCTAGTCTGGTTCATTAACCACTGAGCCATGACAGGAACTCCACTTTTTGATGGAGGACTGTGTTTTCTACCTTCCTGATAAATGGGTACATAATTCCTTGTTAAAAATGGTTTCACGCTGTACATCATGGTTCACAATATGCTTTTCTCCAGCATATATTATGAACATGCTTCCATGACAGTGAATCTAAGTCTTTTTTTTTTTGCCACCGTTAATGGCTGCAGAGAGAGGCCTACACACCCCATAAGAGGCTGGACAGTGCATGTCTAAGAGGGCAGACTCAGGCAAGCCTGCCAGGAGGCCAAGGTTAGCTCCACAGTGGCTAGCTTTATGACCTGGGATGAGTTAGTGAGGCTCTCTGCACTCGAGTTTCCTCTGTACAAAGCTGACAGCAATTGTAGTTGACTATTTGTTGGGAGGGTTAGATGAATTAATATAAGCCAAGTGTTGAGAACAGAGCCTGGCATTCGTTAAGTGCCAGGCAGGCGGTGTCAGTGCTTTGTATGAAAAACCAGTATTTATTTTACCAAAGTCACTACTTCTGGACATTTTCTCTGATAAATAATGCGGTGAAGAATACCCTTCTCTTCGGGGGAGGGTCGGGGCACTTATTTGCCTCTTTCCCCCCAGATAAATTTCTAGTAAAATTGCTATGTTAAAAGGCAAGCAGTGCATTTTAAATAAATTCAGAGGGAGTTCCTGTCGTGGCTCAGTGGAAACGAATCCGACTAGTATCCATGAGGATGCAGCTTTGATCCCCGGCCTTGCTCACTGGGTTAAGGATCCAGCGTTGCTGTGAGCTGTGGTGTGGCTTGCAGACTTGGCTAGGATCCTGAGACGCTGTGGCTGTGGCTGTGGCTGGCAATGGTAGCTCTGATTCGAACCCTAGCCTGGGGACTTCAATATGCCATGGGTACGACCATAAAAAGCAAAAAAAAAAAAAACCCACAAAAAATAGATTTTTGTTGACAGAGAAGCCAATCAGAAAGTCGCAGCAATTTCCAGAAGCAGCACTAGAGTGTGAGACTGTTCCATTCCTCACACTGTCTCCATCACAGTATCACCACTCATGGAAAGCTTGGTCGGTCTGTCTGGTGGAAAATGAGGTTTCAGTTTATACTTATTTAATTACTAGAGAGGCTGACTTTTTCTTCATAGTTTTGTCAATTCTACTTCTTTTGTAACTGACTACTAATAGCCTTTGCCTATCTCTTCAAGGAGTGCTGCTTTCTCTTGATGAATTTGAAATCATTCTTTATGAAGAATATCCGCAAATTTTGCACTCAAATGCAATGCTGGCTTATGAAACTTGAATGTAATATTGAAGTTTGAGTTAGGCATTAAAGCTTTGTTTGGTATGAAAGAGATCAATTGATTTTTAGAATTCCCTTCTGAAGTGGACTAGCCAACCTGGGTGAAGGGTAAATGGGTGTTCTTTCCACTGACTGGTGGGTTACTGGTGCCTGGTTAGCCCAACCACTAAATACCTGACTGCTTTCCTTCACTACGTGTGTGGCAGCTATGAGCAGACCTCATGGCCATCTCCACGGCGAGGCTGAGAAAACAGTCTGTGAGTTGGTTCTGCTGAGACCAGCTGCCTGCAGCTCTGCCCTTCTCTGGCCTAACCCTGGTCTACTGGAACAACCATCCCTCTGCTCTGCTGTCATGTGCTCAGGACCTGGTGTGAAGGATCAGAGGTGACAATGCAGTTTGTATCTTGCCTCCCATGCAAAGGCCCGCTCACTTAGAGGAAAAAGATCTCACTCACAGTTCCATCTCTGCAACTGGAAAGCTGCTTCTCAGTCAGACGAACATACATTCTAGGTTATGCAGCAGAAACATACCTCCCCCCCCCCAATCTCTATGTCTTAATAAAGGTTCATGCTTCCTACCAATGTGAGCAGTGAAGTTTTGGGGTCAGCACCATGGGGGCTAGTGAGGGCTCTGCTCCACAAAGTCACTCAGGGAGTTCAGGCTAATGGGCTCTCCCATCTGGTATGTCTCCAGCTCCCACAGCAAAAGGAGAGAGAAGCATGGAGAAATTACACTCCCTTTTCTCTTCTTTGGATGTGAAGTGTCTTGTGCGGTACCTACTCACCTCCCATTACCGTGAACTAGTCAGAGGGCCCCACCGACCTGTAAGGTGGCTGGAGCATGTGGAGAAGCCCTTAGATCACGTGGCAAGATTTGCTGTCTCTGCCCACTCCCAGCATTAGCCTCTGGATGCTTCTTCCTAGCACTGTAATTTAACAAGTTATGGTATTTTGTTCATTGTCCATCTTGCTAGATCTGGAGTTTTAGGGGTTTGGGGCCTCTATCTTGTTCTCACTGCATTCTTTATGCCCAGCCAGGTACCTGGCAAGGAGTACAGCAATAAAACTGGGACCTTTGATGCCACCTAGTGGCAGCACACATCTATTACAGAAATCGTTATTTTGTGGCAAAGAAGCTAAGGACTCAGCCTTAATTCTTTGGGGGGGGGCGGTGCGAGTGGGGGTGTGGGGAGGTAGAAGGGAGGATTAGAAAAGGAGAAGTGTTTCAAGATTTCAGTAGACAAATTTTCTAGAATGAGAACCTCCAGACATCATCCAGTAGTTATCCTATCAGTTCTGATCTCACCTCAGTTTTATCCCTCCCCCGGTTTGGCCGATGAAAGAGCTTTGGGAGTTTCAGAGTTGTAAGGAGACAAAAATGAGTTAAAATTACACTACCAAGTACAACTTTTAAACCTTCCCATAGCTGCTAAATTAGTTGCAAAATAAACTAGTCTACTGGTCTATCTCAAGACTGGCCTGCCCACCCTCAGCCCTGGGACAGAAAACAGAAAGAGCTGGTGACCCTTCTCTCTGGTACATTACTTCTTCAGGATCCATGTTCAAGTAGCTTCTGTCAAAGCTGAAAACATTCAATGTAAAGAGCCAGGCTACGGTGTCTAAAAAAAAATGATCTGCCTCCAAACTTTGAGATTTCTGAGGAGGGTCAGGCTCAGCTCTGGCTGCCGACTGCTGTGCCAGATGAAAGCCAGTGACCCTGGGCGGGCAGACAGAGGGTTTTAAAGAGCAAAGCTTAACTGAAGGTAATAGAGGGAGACAGGAAAAATTGGAAGGCAGTAATGGAAGGAGTGCATTAGTGCGGTTTCTCGGCTGTCACCCTGTACCCAGAGACTGCAGGCTCTTCTGTGTAAGTGGCCCCTTGCTTTCTGGAATCCATTATCTCCCCAGGACGCTCCATTATACGCTTAGTGAGATGGAAACCACAGTGCCCTGCTGCTGGCTCTGGGGAGGAGGAACCTGGGGCCGACAACATTTCCCAGAAAATAAGAAACAGAACAAAACTGAGTTAACCATGAAGAAAGAGGAAGCTATACACCCTTTGGACTGTAGAGCAGGCTGAGAAGTCTGCTTTGTTGATGAGCGGCCAGTTAACTGAAGGTGGGCAAGGTGATGAAGCAAGACGTAAAATGTACCTGCCTTACTAATGTCATTTGCAGACATGATAGAGAAGAAGCAATGAAAGAAAGTTCATGGAGGTGGAAGTCTTTTTTTTTTTTTTTTTTTTTTGCTTTTTAGGGCCGCACCTGCAGCATATGGAAATTCCCAGGCTAGGGATGGAATCGGAGCTGTAGTGGCTGGACTACACCACAGCCACAGCAACGTGGGATCTGAGCCACATCTGTGACCTACACCACAGCTCATGGCAATGCCAGATCCAACTCACTGACTGAGGCCAGGGATCAAACCCACATTCTCTGGGATACTAGCTGCTGAGCCACGACAGGAACTCCATTTTTAAATTATTTATTTATTTAGTCTTTTTTTGAATTTTTAATTAATAACTCACATTTTAATTAATAACTCACTTGGTTGGTGCCAGGTACCAGGCTAAGGGTGTCTATGGGGTTTATCCTTCAATTCTCTTGGGTGCTCTGTGAGGCAGATGTTGCTACGATCCCCATCTTATAGAGGAGAAATGGGCTCAAGAAAGTTCTGAAATTTTCCCGGAGTTCCTGCTGTGTCCTGCTGTGGCACAGTGGGTCAAGGATTTGGCATTGCTGCAGCCATGGTGTAGGCTGTCCTAGGAACTTACATACACTGCAGATGAGGCCAAAAAAAAAAAAAAAGGAAAAAAAGAAAAAAGAAAAAAAAATTGTCTAAAGTCATGCAGTTAGGAAGGGTGGGACCAGGACTCCATGCTGCCTCCAGAGTCCTGGCTTTGACAGCAGGTTTATATGGTTGCAACTCTGTCCTTTCCTGTCCCCTGAATCCTGGCTTCTAGATCCTAGCATCACTTACCGACTCATCTCGTCTCTCACTGCTGCCCTCCCTGGACCCCTCTTCCTTCTTTGCTTTGTGAGGGGATGTAGCCATGTGTGAAGGAGGGGCCCACTGTCCCCAGAAGTGATATATTTGTCTAACCAAGGTTTTGCCTGGCTGGTTCCTCAGCCCCTTGATTGCCCCTCCTTTACCCCTCCCCCAACCATCCTTTCTTGGCCCCACCCCACACTTCAAAACCCTGAGCTCAAAGGGACCCATAGCAAACAGCCTGCCAGAGGTCCCAGAGCCACCCTTTCCTGTGAGAAGATTCTTAGAATTCTTCAAAGGGTTTACCCAGAGTTACAGGGTTAACCTGAGGCGTTAAACACCACACTGAAGTGTATTTTACCTTCTTCAATGAAGTGCTTTAAACTTGTTGAAACTCAGTTTTCTGAAGATTACTTTTTTGGGGGCTCTGAGCAGGGAAAGTGTAAAAGGCAATTCAGAGTGAAAAGGTCAGCTGGGCTCTGAATTTTCTTTCTTGCTGTGTGAATAAATGTTTGCACTTACAAACGTGAAAAAGACTGACTGAGGGTGGCAGAAACTTCTCTGCAAAGCTGTGGGAGAGCGTGCTGAGAGTCAGGGCATGTGAGAGGCCTGAGGGGGGCCATGGTGGTGGGAGCTCATAGGCTGTATTCTGCAGTGCAGGTAAGAGTGCTGGGGCTGGCTGTCTCCTTGGAGTTGAACACTGAGTCACTGTTAGGGACAGAGTTCAGAACCAGGAGCTGGAAGGTTAGGGCACAAGGTTTTACTGGGTCACTGACAATCTAAGATCCTAAGCACATCATTTAACGTCTCTGCCCGAGTTTCCTTACCTGTACAATGGGGATGATGGTGCTGTTACCCTGTCTCCTGGGTTTCGTTAATCAACTAAAATCAATCAAAAGTAGTAAATCATTTTTAAATATCCTGGTCAAAGGTCTTAATTATAAGTAGATCTGATCACCTGAAAATGCTGCTTAAAAATCTACCATGTTCTTAAAACAAAATAATGCCATTTTCAACAACATGGATGGAACTAGAGACTCTCATATGAAGTGAAGTAAGTCAGAAAGAGAAAGACAAATACCATATGATATCACTTACATCTGGAATCTAATATATGGCACAAATGAACCTTTCCACAGAAAAGAAAATCATGGATATGGAGAACAGACTTGTGGTTGCCAAGGGGGTGGGGGAGGGAGTGGAATGGATTGGGAATTTGGGGTTAATAGATGAAACTACTGCCTTTGGAATGGATAAGCAATGAGATCCTGCTCTATAGCACTGGGAGCTATACCTAGTCACTTACTATGGAGCATGATAATGTGTGAAAAAAGAATGTATACATGTATGTGTAACTGGGTCACCTTGCTGTACAGTAGAAAATTGACAGAACACTGTAAATCAGCTACAATGGAAAAAAAATAAAAATCATTAAAAAAAAATCTACCATGTTATTGGATTGGAAAAATCCAGATTGTTAAAATGACCATCCTACTCAAGGCAATATACAGATTCAAAGTGATCCCTGTCAAATTACCCATGACAGTTTTCACAGAACTAGAACAAATAGTTTTAAAATTTGCATGGACACATAAAAGGCCCCCAAATAGCTAAAACACTCTTGAGAAAGAAGAACGGAGCTGGAGTAATCAGACTCCTTGACTTCAGATTATACTATTAAGCTACAGTCTTCAAAAAAATATGGTACTGGCACAAAAACAGAAATTTAGAGCAGTGGAAGAGGACAGAAAGCCCAGAAATAAACCCACACACTATGGTCAATTAATCTATGACAAAGGAGGCAAGAATATACAATGGGGAAAAGACAGTCCCTTTAATAAGTGGTGCTAGGAAAACTGGACAGCTACCTGTGAAAGAATGAAATTAGAACATTCTCTCACACCATATACAAAATAAACTCAAAGTGGATTAAGACCTAAATGTAAGACCAGAATCTATAAAATTTTCAAAGGAAAACATAGGCAGAGCAAACTTTGACATAAATCGTAGCAGTATCTTCTCTGGATCCATCTCCTAGAGTAATGGAAGCTAAAGCAAAAAGTAAACAAGTGGGATGTAATTAAACTTAAAACCTTTTGCACAGCAAAGGAAACCATGAGCAGGTGGAAAAGACATCCTATGGACTGGGAGAAAACATTTGCAAATGATGCAACTGACAAGGGCTTAATTTCCAAAATAGATAAACAGCTCATACAATTTAATAAACAAACAAACAAAAAAAATTAGCCCAATCAAAAAGTGGGCAGAAGACCTGAACAGACATTTCCTCCAAAGAAGGCATACAGATGGCCAATAGGCACAGGAAAAAATGCTCATCATCACTAGTTATTAGAGAAATGCAAACCAAAACTATAAGGTATCCCCTCACACAGGTCAGAATGGCTATCACCAAAAAGTCTATACACACAACACTGTAAATCAACTATAGTTTAATAAAAAAAACATAAAAGTGACAAAGTTGTCTTTATAGTACCACTTCTAGGACAGGAGGGAAAAATCTTATTTCTGTTTTAAAAAATTAAATAAGTAGGGGAAATTTTATGAACAAATGAGTTTCATATTGGTGTATTTATCTAGAGCTCAATATTGAAAGTCTGAATTGAGAATACAGGTGCAAAAGTACTGATCCCAAAGAATCAGCATTAACTCATCAAGAATAAATAATGCTAGTTCACTCATCAGTTTCTTTGACTGAGCTATAAAATATTAAATAAGGAAACGTTAACTCATTCTTCAAAAGTTACCAAAGAAGGGCTGTGCCGTGTGCTAAGAAGTGGATATATAAAGATGAATAAAATTCAATTCCTTTCTTTTAAAAAAAATGTATAAATAGGAGTTCCCACTGTGGTGCAGTGGGTTAAGAATCTAATTGCAGTGGCATGGGTCACGGTGGATGTGCAGGTTCAATCCCTGGCCTGGCACAGTGGGTTAAGGATCTGGCTTTGCTGTAGTTGTGGTGTAAGTTACAGCTGTGACTCATATTTGATCCATGGCTTGGGAACTTCCATATGCCATGAGTGCACCAAAATAAATAAGTAAGTAAATAAATAAATAAATAAAATAAGTAAGTAAATAAGAAAGTAAGTCTCTAAATAATAATATGCTGGAGAGGGTGTGGAGAGAAGGGAACCTTTGTGCACGGTTGGTGAGAATTTAAATGGATGCAGCCACTGTGGAGAACAGTATGGATGTTGCTTAAAAACCTAAAAACAGAATTAGCATATGCTCCAGCAATCCTACTTTTGGGCATATATATGGAAAAGATGAAAGCTCTAATTAGAAAGGATACATGCACTCCAAAGTTCATAGCAGCACTATTTAGAATAGCCAAAACATGGAAGCTACCTAAATGTCCATTGACAGATGAACAGACAAAGATGTGAGATATTACTCAGCCATAAAAGCAATGAAATAATGTCATTTGCAGCACATGAATGGACCTAGAGGTTATCACACTAAGGGAAGTTAGTCAGTGAAAGACAAACATCATATGTTATCACTTATATGTGGAATCTACAAAAAGGATACAAATGAACTTATTTTCAGATCAGAAATAGACTCCCAGACTTTGAAAACAAACTTGTGGTGACCAAAGGGGAAAGTGGAGGAAGATGGATAAATTTGGAATTTGGGATTAACAAATACATGCTACTATATATGAAATCAATAGGCGACAAAGACTTACTGTATAGCACAGGGAACTATATTCAGTATCTTATAATAACCTATAATGGAAAAGAATCTGAAAAAGGTATATACATATAAACTTGAATCAATTTATTGTATGACCAGAAACTAACAACATTGTAAATCAACTATTCACAATTGTCATGATAACAACATAACCATGATTTATTTTTATTGTTATTTTTTTTTTGGTCGAGGCATACAGTGGCTTGATATGGCATCTCAGTTCTCAGACCAGGGATTGAACCCGAGCTGCAGTACTGAAAGGTGAAAGTCCTAACCACTAAATCACCAGGGAACTCTCATCCATACTTCAGTTAAAAAAAATCTTTGGTTCACAAGGTAGTGCCAACTTTCAGCATGTAGACAAGTTCCTTCACCACCCAGCTGCAAGGTCAGTTCTCTCCTCTTTCTGTCAAGAGCCCTATTCAGCTGTCCCTCAGTATCCACGGGGGATTGGTCCCTGGACCCCCTTGAATGCCAAAATCTGCGGATGTTCAAGTCCCTTATTTAAAATAGTATCTTATATAGGTGTAGTATTTACATATAACCTAAACACTTCCTCCTCTATACTTTAAATCCTCTCTAGATAATTTACAACACCTAATACAATGTAAATGTTATGTAAATAATCATACTGTGTAAATAGCTGCAAGTACAATGCAAATTCAAGTCTCTTTTCTTTTCTTTCTTCCTTTTTTTAATTTAATTTCTTAGGACCGTGCCTGTGGCATATGGAAGTTCCCAGGCTAAGGGTCAAATCTGAGCTGCAGCTGCTGGCCTCCACCACAGCCAGGGCAACTGGGGATTTGAGCCGCTCTGCGACCTGGGCTGCAGCTCACAGCAACACTGGATCCTTAACCTACTGATAGAGGCCAGGAACCCACATCCTCACAGAAACTATGTCGGCTTATTAACCTGCCGAGCCACAACGGGAAGTCCTCAAGTTTTCTTTTTGGAAGCTTCTGGAAATTTTTTTCCCCAGGTATTTTCAATCCTTGTTGGTTGAATCTGTGAATACACAAACCGTGGAAACAGAGGAACAACTGTACTCCGATGTCTACCTGGAGACCTTAATAAAGCACGCTTCTTTGTACCTCTGTCCAGGATGTTTCCCTTGCCTGTGATGTCCGAACTTCCCTTGTTTGCTCTGGAGCTTGACAGTAATCGATGCCCACAGACACCTCCCTCCTCAGACACCCAAGTCCTTCCTTTATGAGCCGAATGAACTCGCCCCAGTTACTCAGCTTATCTGAGCTTCAATTCCTCATCTCCAAACTGGGACTAATAATAATTCCCAGAGGTGTGGATGGTAGTGGAGGAAGTGACATGGAGCACAGTTCTCCCTGACACATGACTGTCCTTAAGACTAGGATGAGAGGACTACAGAGGAGGCAGTGGGAGAGCTGGGTCTGTTCAAAAGCATCTGTGGCCAGAACAAGAGACAACAGAGAAGAGGGCCCAAAGATAATGCCTTTTAAAAAAATGTGTTCCGTCTCCTGCATGCTGGACTCTGCCCCTGCTTCTGATGTAATTTCCAGACCAGCTGATGAGAGGCTTAAGGAAAGTTTTTACAGCATCTGGCACAGGGCTGGACACACAGAGCTCATTAAATATTAGTTATGACTGTTATTTTTTATTGACTTGTTTCAACAATGCTCCTGTGGTGTTCTGTATAACTTATTATATCATCTATTTGTGGGAGTTGCTGACCTGTTTTGCACCTCTGTGTCCTCATCTGTGAGATGAGAACGAGAAGTCTCATCTACGATGGTGTTGAGCAGACAACATGAGATAATACGTTAAGCACCCCAAAGGAGATGCTGTGACAATCATTTGTTGTTAGGAAGTCAAGGAACATGCATGAATGGCTGGGCCTAGTAAATCGGGTACATTTGGGAACAAATGTATTAAGGCTCCCTCTAGTGAGGATCTGAAGAAGTGCAGTCAGTGCCCCCAGCTTGTGATTCCTGGGTATTGACTGCAGGCACAACTAGCAGCAAGAGGCCTTTGAGCTCTGAGTCTTCCAGCCTTTGCTTACTGCCTAGGCTTGACTGGGAGGTTGATGGAGATACAGAATGATTTCAACTGTAAAAGTCATGAAAAACATCACACATCATGTGCCCTGAGACAGACTGTGCTGGTGTTTCCTCCCGTAGTGAAATTGCTTGTGGAAAATTCCTTTTCCAAGGAATCAAATAAAAGTAAAGGTGTGCATCATTATATTCAATTGCATATCAAATAAAAGTAAAGGTGTGCATCATTATATTCAATTGAACTCCTTCAATGCCCTCTAGTTAGCCTGGGTAACAGGTATCGATCAGAAAGAAGAGTTGCTAGGGATTGTATTGACGTCTATGCAGCTCAAAAATGTGCAAGAAGTTTAAGAGAACAGGCTGAGGTCTGAGGGGGGAAATGCACACCTCAACCAAAGCCCTTTTGGTTTCTCAGGCCCCCTGTGTGACTCACTACCTTTCCACAAGTCTGCCCTTTGATGTCTCTTTTTTTGAACTATTTCCCTCCAAAAGCAACCCTGGGAGGATGACTAACCCTGGGAGAAAGAATGCCACGGGGCCAGGTAGAAAAGTCAGGCTGTCAGCCTGTGGAGCTGGAGAGAGGATAAAGACAGGATCGTCTCCCTTCTCAGAGGACACTGTGTCTCTAGGAGCCATGGAAGAGGTGAGGCTGGACCAGGGCTTACTGGTGATCATCTCTACCAGTCTCTCTCTTGGCCACGTTTTTGCAGTCACAGCCCAGCAAGGGTGCCTCGAGGGAAAAGAAATCTGAAAGAATTTTCTTCTCTGACCTTGGGCATGGTGCTCCAAGTAAGAAAGTAAATTCTGATTTCTTCCTCAAAGGAGCTCAGTAGGATTTGACCTGGTCTCGCAGGGTACATGCAAAGAACCAGAGTATCATTTGCTCAGGGCTTGGGACCTTTTCAAAGCAGGATGCACCATGGGAGAGCCATTCCGTGTTGGTCTTAGTCTTAGGTGGGAAAATACTGGGGAGTGGGGCCGTGGTGCTAGGGACCCAAGAAGGGAGGTAGGAGGTGTGCTACTGCCAGAGCAACCGAAAAGAACGCTAGCAGTTCTTATTCCAGAAGCAGCTTACTCTCCAGGGAAGCAAGGACATGCTTTGACAGGGCTTCAAAGGGAAGAACATGAGTGGGACTGCCACAGGAATGCGGGCCCGGGAAGCAGGGCAGAAAATGTCATGTGGTGGCCTTGATGGTCTGGTTTAGACATATGTTTTGTACTTTAGAGCTTCACAAACACAGTGTTAGGGGAAGACACTGAAAGGAGAGGATCTAAGAATTTCCATCAGGCAGCAACTTCAACACGCAGCGAAGCGTAAAAAGCATGCAGCGGTCTAGCCTAATCCATGGAGACAGGTTCCAAGACTCCCCGAGGATGCTATAAAACACATGTAGTACAAAACCCTATTTACACTATGTTTTTTCCTACACACACATACCTATGATAAACTTTAATTTATAAATTAGGCACAGTGAGAGATTAACAACAACAATAATAAAATATAACTATTATACCAATATACACAAAGTTATATGAATGTAGTCTCTTTCTCCCTCAAACTACCTTATTGTACACATGTAATGCCTTCTCCATTTTAAGTAAGCACTTATCACATATTGGGGCTGAAACTTTCGCAGTCTGTGGTGTGAGAGCAAGACTAGAATGAATGACTTTTCCCTTCTTCACAGCTTTACAGATAGAAAATTTGTTCTTCCTGTAGATCGACCTCAGCATGTGATTTTTTTTCTTGCCTTATTAAGTCAAGGACTTTCACCTATCCCTGAAAGGAAGCACTTTATGGCTTCTCTCTCTGTGTCTCTAGCCATATCATGCAGCAAGCTTGATGGGATCTCAGTATCCAGACCAGAGAATGAACTCAGGCAATGGAGAAAGCACTGGATCCTAAGCACTAGACCACTAGGGAACTCCGTGCATCTTCTTTGGCATATCTGCCCTGCCAGCATCATTCCTTCTGCATTTAGGGGCCATTATTAAGTAAAATAAAGGTGACTTGAACATAAGCACTGCGATATCAGGGCAGTCAGGTAACCCAGGAAGCTACCAAGTGACTGACGGGTGGGATGCACCAGACAAAGGGATGACTGATGTCCCAGGCAGGACCCAGGAAGGGGGCACATGATTTCGTCACGCCATTCAGAATAGCACACAATTGAAAACTTGTGAGTTGTTGATTTCTGAAAGTTTCCACTCAATATTTTTGGACTGTGGTTGACCATGGGTAGCTGAAATCTCAGAAAGTGAAACCACGGATAATGGGGGACCACGGTGTTTTACTCATGGGAACGCATATGTAAAACCATTGTGGGAAAATTCCACGTGAGGAAATAGCAAGCATCAAGTAGACATGTCCTAAAGTCAAGAAGAGCAGACTGGCAACTGCAGACCAAAATCCTCTTTCCTCCTGGTAGCCTGAACACAGATGCGGGTGTTGTTCCTACTCCAGAGACCCTGGTCACTGAGCACTAGTTTATACCTCATAGGGTGTGCCGTCACTGCTCTTGACAGAGCCTCCAAATTATACCTTCTATAGCTGTGTTATTCCTTTTTTTTTAGGGCCACACTCGTGGCATATGGAAGTTCCCAAGCTAGGGATCTAACTGGAACTGCAGCTGCCAGCCTACGCCACAGCCACAGCAACGCGGGATCTTTAACCCACTGACTGAGGCCAGGGATCGAACCCTTGTCCTCAATGATACTAGTTGGGTTCGTTACTGCTTTGCCATGACAGGAACACCAACTGTTACTCTTTTTGTGCCACCAGGTCTTATGGTCTGCGTTAACTTAAGGCGATTATCTTTATCAGGAAGAAAAGACAGACTAGACTTGACTTTCCTCTTTCCAGATGCTATGACTGCCTGATCAGATGCTCCGTTCCCATCACCCCAGGCACTTGCTTAGGACTGTTATGGAAATTTCTAGCCATCTCAGCTTTGCAGGTGAGTAGAAATAACAAGCCCCTCTCCATCAGCTGCCTCTAGGGATACAGTACAAGAACCTCCCAGGAAACACTTGTATTTCCGGTCACCACTTTTCACTGGAGGTTTGACTGTTTTATTGTGACCAAATGGTAAAAGGGCCTTTCTAATGTTTAACGTTGGTGCCCCAAATGGAAAATGACTGAAGACTCAATTCAGTTGAGTTAGACTCATTAGTCACTGAGTTTATTGCCTAGATGAGGAGATTTACCAGACTTAAACCAAAAATCCAAGACAATCTAGATTCCTCATTTTAGCTGTGAATTTCAATAACTCTCCAAACCTCAAACCTGGCCTTTCTTTTCAATTTTATTTTTTTAAAACCAGAAGCTGACAATTGACTAGATAATGTTCATTCCTGGGATTCTGCAGAATAAGAAAAAGAGAAAATCAAGGTGATATAGGTAACCTTACAATCTACCTTTCATGAGTTGAAAACTGTCTAGAAATTCAGTGGTCTGATCCAAATAAGCTCCTGGTCATCTTTTGGCCTCTCCTTACTCTTGGCTTTTATTGGCTTCCTTGCTTTTTTTTGTCCTTTTTTTTGGGGGGGGGTGCACCTGCATATGGAAGTTCCTGGGCTAGGGGTTGAATCAGAGCTTTGGCTGCTGACCTACACCACAACCATGGGAACGCTGGATCCGAGCTGCATCTGTGACTATGCTGCAGCTTGTGGTAATGCCAGATCCTTAACCTACTGGGTGAGGCCAAGGATGAAAAACCTGTATCCTCACAGACACTGTGCAATGGGTTCTCAACCCACTGAGCCACAACGGGAACTCCTATGGGCTGCCTTAGTGTTGGGTGTGACTTGCCTCAGCTCTGCCACTTTCTGTATGACCCTATCATGTAGGATGCTCTCAGCAACAAGGAATGAAAAACTCAACTCGACCTTCATTAACTCACTTAGGAAGTCCATAGACAGGGTGATTCCCAATAGTGTTTGTAGCTCCCTTAAACAGTACCCCCTGATAGTTACTTCTCATACTTGGGGGACTCTCCTGAGTCTCCTGACTTGAAGATGGTCTGAAGCTGCAGTGTCTTTGCCCCCAGAGGTCTTCATGGAGGCGCCTCTGGAAATAAGATCTTCCCCCCGTCTTTCCAGCCTGGGCTTGGAGGACCCTCATTACTTTACACTTCAGCCCTCTTCCCGGCTGGGGTGGGAGGAACCCAGCACAGCCTTATGCTTGATCTGGATTGTTCCATAGGACACCCAAGTCCTGCTGCCTGGTCCTGCCCTCTCTGCCAGAGTCCACTCAGGCGGGGGGGTTCTCCCCCAGAGTCCAGTTATTTGCTTTCTCCCTCAAGTCCAACACCTAAGGGCATGCCAGCCCATCCAACTCATTCATCTGAATATGCCTTTTTTTTCCTTTTTTTAGGGCCGCAAGCACGACGTATGGAAGTTCCTGGGCTAGGGTACAATCAGAGGATGGTGAGATGGCAAAGCCTGGCCTATACCACAGCTACAGCAGTGTGGGATCTCAGCCTCATCTGCGACCTATACTACAGCTCATGGCAACACTGAATCTTTAACCCTCTGAGCAAGGCCAGGGTTCAAACCCTCATCATCATGGATACTAGTCAGGCTTCTTACTGCTGAGCCACAGTAGGAACTACTGAATACGCCTCTTGACATTTCCTCCCACAAATGTCTGTTAGCTGCCAACTCTGTGCCAGGTACTATCTGAGGCCCTGGGAGCACAGCAGTGAACAGGACGGACCAGTGCCCTGCTTCCATGAAGCTCACACCCGGTGGGGTTACACAAGGCAGGAAATAAGCAAACCAGAGTAGATCATGCCTGACAGCGTAAGAGGAAACAGAGGATGGTGAGATGGCAAAGCCTTGGGGTGGGTGGGCTGCTTCCGAGAGAGCATCAGGGAAGGCCTCTCTGAGGGGAGACGGGTGCACTGAGGCCTGAACAAGAAGAGTGACCCAGCTATGCAGAGAGCCAGAGAAGAATGTTCCAGATAGACTGCAGGAAAGCCGTCTGAGGTAGGAATAGACTCAGGCTGTGGGCTGAAGGCGAGAAGGCAAGTGGGCTGGAGTGGAGGGATCAGGTGCCAAGCTTGTTCCAAGGTACATGTGGGGTATCACCAGTCTCAGGACATGAAAGGACACCTGTGTTCAAGACTCCTAGAGGGTGATGGGACAGCTGAGAAATTTCCCAGGTGTTCTATGACAGGAGCCTTGCCTTCCCAGAGCATGTGAGGCTTTCTCAGTAAGAATGTTACCTAACTACCTGCCCACCTAAACATCTCACCTTCCATCTTTCAGTGTCACTCTGAGTCTAGTTCTTTAGAAATCTACTGTTTTCTGCAGTCTTTTATATATGAATCTCTATCCCCATGACAGTATGAGGGACTTTCCCCCTGTTCTCTGAGAGCTGTCTTACATCCTCAGGTGACAAGAGCTGGTGACACAACACGTCTGTACATCCCTGCACAACACGGCAGGTACTCCCAGCCAACGCCTTCTCGCCTGAGTTGAAGATCTTCTGCAACATGTGACTTTATTTTTGCTATCATTTTGTGCACTCACGATGACTAGCCCATGTTCCCAGTGAAGAGACTGGATCCAAGACCTGGGCTCACCACAGAGAGAAGACGATTTGCTGCTCCTCCCCAAAAGTCAGGTGGTTGACATGATGTCTGCAGTTTGGGCACCAAAACTTGGGGGCAAATCTTTCTTGCTCTGGTAGTAAGGAGCACTATGATCCCTTTTATGTGAGAGCTTGTCTTATAGCTGAACTATCCACGTATTTATGAACCTACTGGAGCTGAAATGGGGGAAGCTGGTAGGACACATAAAGGTGCCCACGCATTGGGTGTTTTGAATAGGTGCAGAGTTTTCCAGGGATGTTTCCCAAGGATAGATAAGGAACAAGGACAGAATGATGGGACCTAACTAATAGAAGTCACGTCTACCTTCAGTCAGAAATTGCAGACTCTAGAGGGTCAAATAACCTTGTGCTCTGCTGGCAACAAGCAGCAGTAGACTGCCAGTCTTTGTTCTTAGAGTTAGGTGTGCATGTGATTGGAGATGCTGACGATTCTGGTCACTGTAATGATGCTCTTTGGGGGCAGATCCGAGAGGAAAGACCCCTCCTAGGCATAGCTGAAGGCCAACGCCCTTAAGCAGAAACCCAGGGGGCATACGTTCCCTGTAAGAGCTGCTAGAGTAATTCAGGGCTGGGGTGGGGGTAGGGGTGGTGGCCCTTTAGAGTAAAACTTGTCTTCCAAGCCACAGAGCTGTCGTCTGGAGTTAGTTAGTTGCTGACCAGTTTCCTTCCTGCTATCAACTGGTTTTGTATCACTCGGGGTGACTGTCAGTGCCTTAGCCCTGAAGAGAGATACAGAAAAGAAAAAACGAGGAATGTTTTGGCATCACCACTGAAACAGCTCCCCTGCCAGCAAGTTTCAAGTGGTAGGGGCAGATGTGACCACCACTGGCATTTTGGGTTTTGTGGCGTGAGTAGTAAAGAGCCCTTTAAATGGGGGGTACTGAGCACCCATCCTCAGTAGCTGTTCCCAACACTGGAAGACTGGCTGGACAAAATGCAGGGCTATGAGGTGGACTGTGCATGCAGGAAGGATGCTAGTTGTCAGGACCTGGCTCCCAGATGTGGGCTCTACAGCAGAGGAAGGCAGGATATCTTACCAACTGCCTCTAAACTCCAGTCTGGTCTGGAGCAAAGAGCCTGAGATGCTGTTGACCAAATGCCAGCCAGTGCTTTTGGATCTGGCTGATGCCTTCTTTCTTGGTTTATTCATTACTTTCACTTTTCATTCCCTGGCTTTGGAAGCTGTACACTCGGCTGGTTGCACGGCTGCACAGTGTGCCCCCGGGGTACAAGCCAGTCCAGCGAGGCCCAGGGATGGAGGGAACACGGCCGGGCTGACCAGGAGGCTGGACTGCCTGGAGATCTGCTGGGGGCTGTGGCCTCCTGGCTGAGAGCTAACCACTGTGCTGACTCACCGTGACTGTGGTTGAGAAAAAACCAGCAAGTCAGTGGCTCCCATGAGCTCAGGAGCTCTAAAATATAGGCCAAGGAGACTCAGCCAGAAGGGGCTTCAGTTAGTGAGAAACCAACATTTTTATCTTCTCATTTCTCTTTTATGATGTGGAGTTACAAGGGGCCCTAGAGGACCCTGGGCATTTCCCTCTCTAGTCCCCTGGGGGACCATGAAACCAGATCAGGAAATAGGCTAAAGGGTGGGAGCAGCATCTGTGTCCAGGCCTCTCTTGGTCTTTCTGCTGTGACCGAACCTGGAACCATCCCTGGGCCAACTTTGCTCTTTAGCTTACCAGAGAATGGCAGTGACCTCTTCAGAGATCTGGAGCACATTCTAGACCAGGCTGTAGCATGCATAACTCAGGGGTGAGGGCTGGGGAGCCAAGGGAGTGAGTGGGTGGTGGGTAGAGTTCATATTGGATTTTGTGTCAATGGTGCTCCCTGAACTACTGCAAAGGACAGATGTCCCTTTGTGCCACCCCCTGGGCCCCCAACTCAGCTTACCACCGCAGCCTAACACCCTGATAATGGCATCTTAAACCAGCAGCTAGCCCTGGCCAACTCTCATTGACTATTTAATGGTGTGGAAGACACAATAATGGGTCTCCAAAGATGTTCACACTGTAATCCCCATATCCTGTGCATATGTTACCTTACTCAGCAGGTGTGGTTAGTACTGTGCACCTTGCACTGGAGAGGTTATTCTGGATCATCCACAGGAGTCCATGGAGTGCCCAGAGAGAGAAACATGAGCATGGAGAAGGCCAAAGAGAAACTATGAGAAGGATTTGACACCTTGCTGGTGCTGAAATGCAAAGGGCAGCATGAACGACTATCAAGAGCCCTCTGAGAGCTCAGGGTGACCCCAGCTGACAGCTGGCAAGGAAATGGGGACCTCAGTCCCACAACCTCCAGGAACTGCCAACACCTGGATGAGCAAAGAAATGGACTCTCCTTGAGAACCTCCACAAAGGAATACAACCCTGCTGACACCTCGATTTTAGCCCCATGAGCTTCGTGGGATCTGACCGACAGAACTAGGACCAAAAATATCTGTGTTTGAGGCTGCTAAAGTTATGGTAATTTATTATGGCAGGAGCAGAAAACTAACACAAATGGCTACAAAGTAGAATGCATTTAATTAATTAAATTTATTTACTGTATTTTTAGGGCCTCACCCACAGCATTTGGAACTTTCCAGGCTAGGGGTTGAATCGGAGCTGCAACCGCCAACCACAGCCACAGCCACAGCCACAGCAGTGTGGGATCTGAGCAGCAATTGTGATCTATACCACAGCTCACCACAATGCCAGATCCCTAACTCACTGAATGAGGCCAAGAATCAAACCCGAGTCCTCATAAATCCTAGTCAGGTTCATTACCACTGAGCCACAAGGGGAACTCCCATGGAATGCATTTTATAACTAAGTATAATTTTCTTGCCTTTGGCATCCCAGATTTCCTTGGTAGCTGTCAGTGGTGGGGAAGTCCATTTTCACAGCTGGCTGTTTTCTGGGAGAGGGAGAGCATCCTTCCTTCTGGTCCTATGTGCTTCCTGACACATTGGAGTTTTACTTTTTTGCTGCTATTGATGCTGGCTTCGCCTCCAGCCTAGCCCCGGGAGAGATGCTGCTAGAGGCTGGCCTTTTCAGGAAGCACAAAGGACCTCCTACTGCTTCCTCTCATTTCTGCTGCTTCAGAGAGGCAGCCCCTGGCCCCTCGCCCCTGGCAGGGGGTCCACACCCAGCCCACACACTCCTCTTTTCTTTCTCCAAGTGTCCTCCTGGGGCTGGAAATGTGGCTCAGGTTCCAGCTAAGGCCTCCAGACCACACGTGACCATTACAAGACTTGACTCTAGGGAAGCCCAGAGGTGGCCTCCGGTCACTCCCACCTGATCGTGCCTCATCTTCTCCGCACTGTCTCCTGCCTCCTGCCTCCTGCCTCAGGCAGAGCTGTCTCGTGGGGCTGCCTAGGAAACTCCATCTGGGGCAGAGCATGCGAACTCTCTTTTCCTCGGGTCCTCTATGGGGTGTACTGCTTATTTCCTTCCTTCTTCCTACCCCACTCAGGACAAGGCTTGAGGGTTGCTGGTGGTGATGATGAGGATTGCAGGGGAGAAGCTACCTGCCCCTTCCCATTAGCTTTTTTTTTTTTTCTTGGGCCATGCCCAATGCATACAGAAATTCTGGGGTCAGGGATCAAACTCACATCCCAGCAGTGACAACACTGTATCCTTAACCTTCTCTGTACCTTTTGTTGTTAGGCTCTGTGACTCTCCCTCTCCTTGTTAGTCCCTTTTAAAGCTCACACTCCAGCAGGGGAAAAAGTAAAGAAACTATCCCTGTTCACACAACCTGTAATCCTTAGTGGTCATTAACTCACAGCTGGGGCAGTGTCCTCTGAATCTACCAGTTTGTGTTTAGCCTTGAATGTCTTCTGCCTTTGCAGTTTTTGTGGGGCTGGGAGCAGAGAAAGAAAAATAACAGGTGATTTGATTCCTCAGGTTCTTTGTGTGCAAAAGTCAAAACCCTGCCATAAGCTTGCGAGTGGATGTGGGGTCTGAACAACAGGGACGTCAGCTGGAAAGCTGCCCAGGACGTCTGTCTCCTCAGGCCCATCCAAGCTCTCTAGGTCTTACTTCCTATGGGCTGCTGTTTCCCTATTCTAGGCCAGAAGGAATGTGTGGTGCAAAGAAGTCCAGTCCTTAGAGAGGATGGTTGATACTTTCAGCCTTCAGTCTCCCCCCATCAGTTCCCTAGGGCACGGAGGCCTGGGGTCGGGGGGAACCCATGAGATGCTTGGCCTTGCTGCTCTCAGAGCCTCCTTACATTTCAATGGAGACAAGCCCTGGCCCTGGTTTACCCTTTAGGCCTGAAAAGACTCTTATCAAAATTAGAGTCAGAAGTAGATAGATTAAATGAAGCCCCTCAAGGTTCCTTTCATGGTTACACAGAAGAGGGGAACGGGCCAGCCTTGGGTTATAGACAACCGAGGCCAACCAGTTATTTCAGGTCGGTCACTGCCCCCTGGCTTAGGTCCCCTCAACCAGGACCTTTGAGAGGCTCCCCTTTGGGTGATGAGAATGTTATTTCTAAGTGTGATCAACACAGGTGAAATAGTGGGGCCCAGCTCTAGGATGCTGTCTTTTCTGGGGTCCAGAGAAAATACTGTGGCTTCCAGTTAGAGGGCCTTGGTGAGGGAGGACCTTGCATTTCTGAAGGCCTTGTTCACTAGTGCCTACGTGCCAGACACAGTGCTGGGCTCTCCACAGGCTCCACCACCCTTCACCCTGTAGCCATCTGAGGAGGCAATATTCATCCTCAGGAGATCGGGGGCGGGGGGTATTTCTTGGGAGTCAGCCTGGGGTTATGGGAACAGTCAGAGTGCTAGCTTTCGATTCCTAACCTCCTACTGTGTGGCTTTAGATGAGATATATATTTGCGATTAAGATGGCGGAATAGAAGGACTGGAGCTCAACTTCTCTCATAAAAACAAAAAGATTACAACCAAACGCTGAGCAACCTTCAACCAAATGGACTGGAAACTTTCAAAAAGATATTCTACTCCAGAAGACAAGAGGAGACCACATCAGGAGATAGGAGGGGCGATTATGTGATATAAGCAACCCCATACCTCCTAGGTGGGAAGCCCCATAGGCTGGAAAGTAACTGTATCATAGAGACTCACCTAAAAGACTGAGAGTTCTGAGCCCCATGCCAAATGCTCACGCCTGGGGATCTGGCACAGGGAGAAAGAGCCCCCAGAGCATCTGGCATTGAAGGCCAGTGGGGCTTGTGTGCAGGAGCTCCATGGGACTGGGGGAAATGGAGACCCCATTCTTGAAAGGCGCACACAGACTTTCACGTACACTGGGTCCCAAGGCAAAGCAAAGTCTCCATAGGAATCCGGGTGGAACCTGACTACAATTCTTGCAGGATCTTCTGGGAAAACAGGGGTGACTGTGGGCTTGTTGTAGGCGAAGGGTATTGGAGGCAAAGCTCTTGGGAACATTCATCAGCCTGCGTTTCTCTGGAGGTGGCCATTTTGGGGAAAATCTGGCCCCTCCCATAAGCACTGAGAAGCCCCAGGACAACAATAATCCAGGAGGGATCAGAGCCCCACCCATCAGTAAACAGGCTGCCTAAAGACCCCTCAGGCACACAGACACCTCTAATCTCACCTAGAGACAAAGCCCCATCCACCAGAGGGATAGGAATCAACCACACCTACCAGTTGGCAGGCACCAGTCCCTCCCATCAGGAAGCCTACAGCAAGCCCCCCCACATACCAACTTCAGCCATAGGGGAGGCAAACACCAGAAGAGAGGCTACAACTCTATTGTATGCAAAAAGGACACCACACCAAAATCCTATAAAAATGAAAAGACAGAAAACTATAACTCAGATAAGGGAGAAAGAGAGAAGCCCAGAAAAACAGCTCAGTGATGAGATTATCAGCCTCCCAGAAAGAGACTTAAGACTGTTGATCCTGAAGATGATGTAAGACATTGGAAATAAACTGGAGGCAAAGATTGATAATTTACAGGAAACACTAAGCAAAGAAATACAAGATATAAATATTAAAAAGAAATGCAAAATACAATAACTGAAATAAAAAATTCATTAGAAGCAGCCAACAACAATACAGGAGGCAGAAGAACGAATCAGTGAGGTGGAGGACAGATTAGTGGAAATCACTAATGCGGAAGAGAAAAGAGATAAAAGATTGAAGGGAAATGAGGAGAGTTTCAGAGAACTCTGGGATACTGTTAAATGCACCAACGTCCATATTGTAGGGGTGTCAGAGGGAGAAGAGGGAGAGAAGGGGACAGAAAAAACATTCGAAGAGATAGTAGCCGAAAACTTCCCTAACATGGGAAAGGAACCACTCAGTCAAATCCAGGAAGTGCAGTGAGTACTGTATAAAATAAACCCAAGGAGGAACACCCCGAGACACATATTAATCAAAATGACCAAAATTAAAGACAAAGAGAAAATACTGAAAGCAGCTAGGGAAAAGAAACAAATGACATACAAGGGAACCCCGATAAGGTTATCATCAGATTTTTTAGCTGAAACTGCAGGCCAGAAGGGAGTGAGTGGCATGATATACTTAATTTGATGAAAGGAAAAAAACCCCCAACCAAGATTATTTTACTCAGCAAGGCTCTCATTCAGATTTGAAGGATAAATCAAAAACCTTTACAGATAAGCAAAAGCTAAGAGATTTCTGCAACACTAAACCAGCTTTACAACAAATACTAAAGGAACTTCTTTAGGCAAAAAAAAAAAAACCCACAACCACAAGCAAAAACACCACAAATGACAAGCCTCGCCAGTAAAGGCATAAATACAATAAAAATACAAAATCATCCATGCACAATTGTGCCACCAAAATCAGAAATCGTGAGAAGAGAGAACAAATGCAGGACACTGGAGATGCATGTGCAATTAAGAAACCAACAACTTAAAACAACCTCGTTTATATACAGACTCCTATACCAAAACTTCAGGGTAACTGGAAACCAAAAATGCAATTGACACACAAATAAGAAAAATCAATTCAAATACAACATTAAAGATAGTCATCAAACCACAAGAGGAGACAAGAGAATAAGGCAAGAAAACAGAGCAACAAAAATCCAAAACAGTTAATAAAATGACAATAAGAACATACTTATCAATAATTACCTTAAATGTTAATGGACTGAATGCTCCAGCCAAAAGACATAGACTAGCCAAATGGATACAAAAACAAGACCCATATATATGCTGTCTTCAAGAGAACCACTTCAGGAGTTCCCTTCGTGGCTCAGTGGTTAACAAATCCGACTAAGAACCATGAGGTTGTGGGTTCGATCCCTGGCCTTGCTCAGTGGGTTAAGGATACGGCGTTGCCATGAGCTGTGGTGAAGGTTGCAGACGCGGCTCGGATCCCGCCTTGCTGTGGCTGTGGTGAAGGCCGGCAGCTACAGCTCCTGTTAGACCCCTAGCCTGGGAACCTCCATATGCC
>PVHT020001751.1:2369394-2423058 GCA_004024745.2 Catagonus wagneri
TACCTCAACATAATCAAGGCCATCTATGACAAACCCAGAGCTCACATCATTCTCAATGGTGAAAAGCTGAAAGAATTCCCGCTGATATCAGGAACGGGACAGGGATGTCCACTCTCGCCACTACTATTCAACATAGTTTTGGAAGTCCCAGCCACAGCAATCAGAGAAGTCAAAGAAATAAAAGGAATCCAAATTGGAAAGGAAGAAGTAAAACTATCACTTTTTGCAGATGACATGATACTATACCTAGAGAATCCTAAAGACTCTACCAGAAAAATGTTAAAGCTCATCAATGAATTTGGCAAAGTTGCAGGGTACAAAATTAATACACAGAAATCAACTGTATTTCCATATACTAAGAATGAAAAGATCAGAAAGCAAAATTAGGGAAGCAATCCCATTTACCATCACATCAAAAAGAATCATATACTTCAGAATAAACCCACCTAAAGAGACAAAAGACCTGTACTCTGAAACTATAAGATGCTGATGAAAGAAATCAAGGATGACATGAACAGATGGAAAGACATACCATGTTCTTGGATTGGAAGAGTCAATATTATCAAAATGACCATACCACCCAAGGCAATCTACAGATTCAATGCAATCCCTAGCAAATTACCACGGACATTTCTCAAAGAACTAGAACAAAATATTTTAAAGTTTGTTTGGAAGCACAAAAGGCCCAGAATAGCAAAAGACATCCTGAAAAAGAAAAACAGAGCTGGAGGAATCAGGCTCCCTGACTTCAGACTCTACTACAAAGCTACAGTCATCAAAACTGTATGGTACTGGCACAAAGACAGAAATGTAGATCAGTGGAACAGGATAGAAAGCCCAGAATTAAATCCATGCACCTATAGTCAACTAATCTATGACAAAGGAGGCAAGAATATACATTGGACAAAAGACAGCCTCTTCAATAACTGGTGCTGGGAAAACTGGACAGCCACACGTAAAAGAATGAAATTAGAACACTTCCTAACACCATGCACAAAAATAAACTCAAAATGGATTAAAGACCTAGATATAAGACCAGAAACTATAAAACTCTTAGAGGAAAACATAGGCCAAACACTTTCTGACATAAATGACAGCAACATCTTCTCAGATCCACCTGTTAGAGTAATGAGAATCAAAAGAGAAATAAACAAATGGGACTTAATTAAACTTCAAAGTTTCTGCACAGCAAAGGAAACCCTAAACAAAATGAAAAGACAACCCACAGAATGGGAGAAAATATTTGCAAATGAATCAGCTGACAAGGGATTAATCTCCAAAATTTACAAACACCTCCTACAGCTCAGTACCATAAAAATAAACAACCCCATCAAAAAATGGGCAGAAGACCTAAACAGACAATTCTCCAAAGAAGACATACAGATGGCCAAAAAAACATGAAAACATGTTCAGCATCACTCATCATTAGAGAAATGCAAATCAAAACCACTATGAGGTACCCACCTTACACCGGCCAGAATGGTAATCATCAAAAAGCCTACAAACAACAAGTGCTGGAGAGGGTGTGGAGAACAAGAATCCCTATTACACTGTTGGAAGGAATGCAAATTGGTGCAGCCACTGCGGAAAACAGTATGGAGATTCCTTAGAAAACAAAAGATAGAATTACCATTTGATCCAGCAATCCCACTCCTGGGCATCTATCCAGAGAAATCCATGACTCAAAAAGACACATGTACTCCAATGTTCAATCCAGCACTCTATACAATAGCTAAGTCATGGAAATAACCTAAATGCCCACCCACAGAGGAATGGATAGGGAAGATGTGGTACATATACACAATGGAATATTACTCAGCCATGAAAAGAAATGAAATAACAGCATTTATAGCAATTATCGTGCAAAGTGAGACCAATCAGACAATGAGACACCAACATCAAATGCTACCATTTACATGTGGAATCTAAAAGAAGGACACAATGAACTTCTTTGCAGAACAGATACTGACTCACAGACTTTGGAAAACGCACCGTTTCCAAATGAGACAAGTTGGGGGGTGGGCGGATACACTAAGGGTTTGGGATGGAAATGCTATAAAATTTGGTTGTGATGATTTTTCTACACCTATAATTGTAGTAAAATTCATTAAGTAATTAAAAAAAAGATATATACTTGCTCTGAACCTCAGCTTTCTTATCTGTAAAATGGGGATAGGGTTCCCTAATTCATAAAGTTGTAAGGTTTCAATAAGATAAAATCCACAAAGTTTCTTGCCCAGAAGAGGTGTGCCCCCACCCCTTAAACACAGAGCAAGGTTTTGGGGTGGGCCTGCCATAATTCCAGGGCTGACAATAGCTTCAGCCAAAAACAGTTGGGCAGAGTCCCATCCAGTGTTGACTGAAGCCTCCAACCTGGAGAATTTAAGAACACTACCAGGGGCTCAGACCTCCAGAGAACACCCTCATTCCAGCTCCCCTCCCCCACCCCAAGGGGCTGGGCTCCAGCTGGGGAGGGCCAGCAAGAGACTCCTTTGCCTTTCAACCCTGTCTGGTCTTGTACATATTTTTAGCTAATTTTGCAGATGTGGTCAATTTAGTTTTTGGCTAAACTTTCAGTGAAATAATGTCTAATGGAATTCCTTTCCATTTTCCAAGAGCTGTATTCCCACAACTCCATTTTCTTCGGGGATGACTTCCGACCTGCATCTTTCCACCAACGGACCTATTAAAGAAGCTGCACCCCGTGGTTCACCTTGCATCCCCAGGCTCCTTGACTGGCGGCAGAGCAGTGTCAAGATGGTCATATTGAGAGTGAAACTGCCACCTAGTGGTCACTGGAGGTGTGACTGCCTTGCCATAAACTCCTGTTACCGGTATTTGAAAAAAAAATTCAGTTAATGGTTTTCTTTTAAACTAACTTAGAAGCTACGGAGTAAGTCACATGAAGCAACGTATATGCTTTAAACCTTATTGGAAAGGGGTTGAATATATATAAATATTTCCAAGTCAAATGAGTCATGAAACAAAAATCAGACTGACAAACACCAGAGGGCCAAACTAGGACACTACATTTTTTTCTTTAATTATAACTTAAATCCAGATGAAGTCCCACAAAGCCAAAACAAGCAACCAACTAACAGATCACCTACACCAAACAACTCAAGAGTGAAAAGTGGAATAGCTGTTTTCATTTATCCAGCACACATCTACCAAGTGCTGGGCTGGATCTGGTCTACACCCAGAAGGTTAGTGGGCACTGGAGCAGCTCATCACACTATACTGTGCTGATTAAAAATCAGGTAAAGGAGAATGCAGTGGAGACCAAAGGGAAGCTCTGCTAACCATGCAGGGCAATGAAATTTGAGGTGAGCTGTCAGGAATATTAGCTTTGGTCAGGTAGGAAGGACAGAGGCAGAAGGTTTTCCACCAGAGGAGGGCAAGCTCAGGTGTTGGGGTGTGCAGCATGGCTGAAAAACCCAATTCAGCCTGAGCCCTCTACCAGTAATGCATTTGCAGATTATCTATTTTATGCACTTCTTAGCTACCTATTTTGTTCAAAGTAGATATACAAAAGTATGAGACATCGAGAAGAAGACTTGGAAGCATGTTATAAAGATGTCCATTCTCCTCACTTTATAGATTTAAAGCAAACACAAATAAAATTTTTTCTCTTTTAGAAGGATGGACAAGTTCCTTCTAAAACTTAATTAGAAACGCAAAGGGCCAAGGATGGCCAAGACCATCCCAAGAAAGAAGAACAGACTGCAGGGCTTCTATGAGCAACTATCAAGACTTTTAATAAAGTTAAAGAAATGAATTATTAGAACACCAGCAGTATCTACTAAAAATGAACATTACATGCAGCCTCTGACCTAGCAATTCCACTCTAAAAAATGCATAGATATTTGACAGAAATTTACTCTAGATCATTCAAATCAGCACTTTTTTTTTATTTTTTAGGGCCACACTTTACATGGAGGTTCCCAGGCTAGGGGCCACAGCAATGCCAGATTTGAGCTGCGTCTGTGACTTACACCACAGCTCACGGCAACGCTGGATCCTCAACCCACTGAGTGCGGCCAGGGATTGAACCCTCAACTTCATGGTTACTAGTCAGATTCATTTCCGCTTCACCACAATGGGAACTCCCCAAAGAAGCACTATTCATAACAGTTCTAGACTGTGATTATTCAAATTCCCATTGACATTGTGATATCTTTGCAATATGGAGTTCTACACAGCAATGAGAACGAACAATTTACAAGTACATGCAACCGTATGGATGCATTTCACAAGCCGAATGTCAAGTGAAAGAAGCCAGAATACATACTGGACAATTCCCATTAATGAAGTACAGAAAAGCAGCCAAAACCTAATTATGGTTACTGAGTGCATTACTAGCTCTGATTCTTCATCTTTCCTGCTCTCCATGCCCTTTGCCATGTGACTGTGGCTCCTCTCACTAAAGATATGGAGCATATTTCTCCAACAGGGCCAGCACTAGGGTGAGACCAGTAAGGCATTTATTTACCCTGGACACAAAATTTAAAGGTTCACCAAAAATCTCAGTAGTCAACAAAAATATTTTAATGCCATTTTTTTATAAATAAGAGCTGATTTACAACCTTGTATCAATTTCTGCAATACATGTCTTTTTTTAACTCAAAATTAATGCAAGAAAAAATACCCCATGGTGAACAAAATATCAACATTACTAATAAAAACACAAGCTGACCCTGTCCTTACACAAGTCACTTTGCTAGCCTCCTGTTAATTCTGGTTCTGTCAGACCGTCTTACGTAAATAGGTGGCTTGCATATTTCTTTCTGTTCTCTCATCTTTTGCCAGTCCAGGTGAGTAAACCACAGTCTTGATTTTGTGTGCTACTGGAGTTTTATGGTTGTTTCTTATGCAGCAATAGTCAACTGACACACTAAACCATGTAGTTAAAAGTCACGATAGCAGTTACACTTGGAAGTGGGCAGTGACTTGAAGGAGATGTGAGTTCTGAGGGGCTGGCAGGAACTCCAAGTTCAGTTTCTTGATCTGGGTACTAATTACACAGTTGTGTTCGGCTTGTGAAAATTCCTTGAGTTGTATGTCTACGATCTGTGCATTTTCCTGTATTTTTTAATATATTCGAATACAAAAACATAAAAATATAGGAGACATGGACTTTACCAGTTTTTTCAGCACAACTTAGCTGGGATAAGATACACAAAAGAAAAGTCTGAGGGACTGAAATAAAAACCCAGAATAAACTGAATTTGAACCAGTATTCAGAAAAATCTGTATATAATTATTGATTTTGAACTCTACCACTATTATATATGTAAAAAACACTTAGCATTATTTGGATCATTATTTTTAAATGTTATTAGGCCCAGAAAAATCAAAACATAAGAATATTCTCTGAACCAGTATTTCATTTACCTTGAGTTTTTGCTAAATTCATCTTTACTGTTAGCTTTAAATTAGCCTCATTTCAATGAAAGAAATGTTTCTTCAACCATAAGTTTACTGCTAACTTGTGTAAGATCAGAAAGCATGACTTTTCCATGCACAGAAATTACATGCAATGATATTCAGCACTGATTGTTTGAGGAGCAATTTGTTATCCATCTAGAGACCCAGGACCTACCCAGAGACCTAACCATCTACTTCCAGACCCAGGACATTTCATCTTTCCTGATGGGAAGAATTTCAGCAATTAGCACTGTAATTTCTATGGTTTCCCTGCTGTGGAAATTGCCTTCTCCTTTTAGCTAGTTAGGATCTACTCTGAAGTGGATGGGAAGATCTTTTCCTTAATCTGATGTCAAAGAGGAAGTACCTTGAGATAAAAGGGGAAACATGTATCTAAATAATAGCACTTGTGATTTCTTTCTACATCTCCCAAAGGAGTAACTTCTATTTGCTTTTCAAAAAGACACAAATATTATGTTGTGATCTTTCTGGAGAAAAGAACTTTCTATTCGGTGTTAATTTTTTTACCTAGCCCATGTGCTCCCCCTTCCTCCTGCCCCGATAGTTCTGCAGGTCCTGCCTCATGTTCTGCAGCAACGAGGGTCAGGGTCGGGCACAGTGCCAAGAACTTCAACTACATAAACTCACGTGATCTTTGAGACTTCCCTATGGGGGCATATTATCATATCTCCTTTTTACAAGTGCAGACACTACAGCACAGAGATGTTGCTTCACCTGCCCAGAGCCACACAGCAAGAAGCTGGCAGAGCTCACAATGAACCCAGCTGATCATGGGTTCCTAATCACCAAGACTTGCTTTCAAATTGTACCATAAGCTCACAATTTCAAAGAAGCTGTGATAAATCCTCTTTTAAAGCACATACTTATTTTATAAAGGCACCTTTCCATAACGTACAACTGATGTAAATCTAAGTTTTTATATACATCAGGTTTGATTAATGAGGGAAGGGGCATGCCTATAGTATAACTTTATAATAATTGAGATCATTCTGAAGCTGACCTTTAAGTTTTAAAACTAATTTAAATATATAGCTTATTGTATATAATCCCATTTTGACCAAATCGCACAAGTCTGTGTGGTGTTTTTTACTTACTTGCAGTTTCATAAATCTATGTCTCATTATTTACAGCTGAAAGCTCTGTAGGCTAACAATCAGCTCATCATCTTTGTAAAGCTGTGGTATCGTATCCAGCACACACGGGAAGACAGAAGGTGTTCAGAGCATGTGCTTATAGATTGACTAATGGGACTAGAGTCGGTATCTTAGAGCTTAGCAGAGATGCTGGAAAGAAATGGAATAAAATGAAAATGGTGTTCTGTGAAACTGACTAGTGGTACACACGTAAGCCCCTCAAATGCTTTCAGTGATAGGAAAACAGCAACAGTATTTCTGGCTATAAAACTTTTTCTCTGTTTCGCCCGTCTGTATTTCCCATCTGTATTAGATTTCCTCGCCGTCTCGTCCTCCCCCACCAGTGTTAGCAAAAGCAGAATCACAGAAAGTTGTAGCAGATCATTCAACAGACCACCCCCTCCGGCCTGAACCGATGTGTCAAAACACTTCAGCTGTCAGGAGGCCAGACCTTCATTCTCTGATTTAACATCTGTCCCATTCTCCTCCCTGGAAGCCTCACAGCACCCCATCATTTGCAAAAAGCCCTTCCTTTTTCACTGTCACGTGGGTGAGTGGCGAGATTTCGGGGATATGGCAGGAAAGCGAGAGGCTTCTTCAAGTCCCCTAACTCCTGCTCTGTTTTGTGCCCAGCTGAGAAGCTGTTTCTGTGGAGACCATTCCTGGCTCACATTCCTCCCTCCCTTTGGCGGTCACAGCCAAAAGGATTCTTGACAACCTGCTGACAACCTCTATGAACACTGTTATTTTTTGTAATTTCTATCTTTAGGAATGGCAGCTTCTGTTTTAAACAAAGGACTGGTTCTAATCACCTAAAGTGGCAACACATACTTGCTTCCTTAACCAAATCAGTCACCAATTTCTTTCAAAACTTTGGGTACTATATATGTGTTTCCACTGTGGGCCAATTTCTATTCTAGGTGCATCGGGGCATGAAAAGGTGAGAAAGCAGGTCTGTGCTTTGGGCACTGGAATCTGCTGGACGAGAACTTAGGACACACAGCACCTGATCAGCCCTAATACTGTGACATGTGGACTCTGATGAGGGACATGAGAGAGAGATGACCTCAGAGGATGGGACAGATGAATTTTGATGGGGGTGGGTAAAAGATGGCCCTCTCTTAGAAACTGGATTCATGAATTGCTGAAGATTATGAACTTTCAATTTCCAACTTAGTCCTGGCATTTATTATCTCACTCCAAATTTGCCACATGTGCATTTAACGTATCTTGCAACCTTCAGCCTTGCTCCACTAGAAGCCCACTTGCTCACTGTCACAGTGAAAATTCCAGAGTTACCCAGAAAGTCCTGGAGCCAGGAGGGTTTCCTCCCTGGGTCACTGTGCATCCCACTCCCCATCATCCAAGACATTTTTCTTCCTAGACTTAGATTTTGCTGAACATTAAAATATCCTTAATTTTCATGGTTCATAAAGTAAGGATTTGGGAAGAAAGCAGTCACAGGTACATGATTATAGACAAATTAGGTAACTTCTTTGTTTGAAAACAGTCTGCCCCAAAGAAAACCAGTAAACAGCAACTTTTGCAGCAAACTGGGCTTACCTTTGATGATCTGAGGCCGAAGCCGCGTTTCTTGAAGGCAGCGCGGGATGGACAAGGCAGGAGATCCACCGAGTCTGCGCTCTCTTCTCAATAAGACACAGCTGTGAACCTCCAGGGATTACAACTGTGAAATCGTGGGCTAGCTTCTTTTAGAATCACCTGAGCAGTACTTTGAACCTGCAATTTCTTGAGTCCAGCCCTGGAGATTCTGTTGCAGCAGTTCTGGTAATAGGGTTGAAGACCTTTGTTTTGAAAAAGCTCTCGGCGGTTTTCTGTATAAACCATGTTTGCAAGTGACTGTTGCTGGGACTGAGTGGTTGGCATGTCAAATTCCTGGTGATTAGGGTTACTGGATTAAAGCTCTTCCTTGACTTCTGTTCTAGGGGTCCTTATACACATGATCTACAGCTGATTTAGGGGAGAGAAAGAATGATTTGTAGAGCAAGGTTGATCGTGGTCACCATGTGTTAGCTGGTTGCACTTGGTTTTTTTTCCATGCGGGAGAATATTTCCTGTAAGGATGAAACACCATCACGAAGTGAGGTTATGTATACAATATGTAAATATGAAGTGATACTAGAAAGAGAAGCCAACCTTATTGTTGTCATCTTTATGCATTTCACATTCCACTTTTCCTCATTCTTTTCATATGCTTATGAACTTAATACTCTACTTTTATCCTCCTATTAGTATTCTCCTGCAAGTTTACTTACATTGTTACATAGGTTTTTTTCATTTTCCCTTTTAACCACGTGTATGTTCTTGACAGGTTTTAGTGTACCTGGTGTACACCACATTGGGGAATTTTAATACTTGGGACCAATAAATTTCCCAGGGAATGGTGGGCAAGCCCTGTTCACACGTCCATATTTTAGGGATGGTTCTCTAAGAGCATTACTGGCTTGACATAATACTTTAATGACCTGAAAGTCACACCTGAAGTGCTCAGCTCTCAGTGTAACACACCAGATATCACCAGGAGATGGCGCTGTGGGTCAACTTTTCCTCCTTACCGCCTGCAATGAAGGCGGTTTTCCAAGAACCTAGGCTAATTATCGAGAAAAAAAGTGTGAATTCTTTTCCTACTGGGGTTAATGAACTGCTCAAATATGCAAGTTAAATGAAATCTTTAAAATTAAAAAAATTAACTTTTAGCTAAGGTATGAAAGATGATAACGTGCTGACTTAGAGTTCTGTTCTAGAGACAAGATTTGAACTTCACACTGAATTTGAACTGGGAAGAGACAATGAGTTGGGTGTACACTGGTAACTTCCAGTTGTTAAGAAAGAGGTCAGAGAAAATTTTTGAGGACGTTTAGAGGCCAATCTGAGGCTTCCTGCTGCCCTAAGAGCAGGAATAAAAAATTGCAATATAAATGGAGCCCTAAAAAATACGTATATTTTATGTTGTCTTTGGTTTAACCATGAACATGTTAAGCAAAAGTTGCTATCTACAAAATCAGCTTGGCAAAAATATCTAATGCCAAGGGCCATAGGATTCTGCCTGAGCCCTTTGGAACCACTGATGCAGCTGGCTCACTTTCCTAGGCATTCTGAGAAAATGCTAACAGACTGGTTGGTCTCCCTCTGGTATATTTATAACAACTTCTGGTATTTGTAGTTAGAATGTGGTCTTCTGGAATGGATTTTCCTATTTTCATTTAAATAACATGACCATGACCCTGTAAATTTCCCACAGGCCATTTTAGACACAGGGCTTGTTATCTCAGGGGTAGGGTCCTCCATAATCCCCACCAGTTTCTAAACCCATAATCTCTTGTTGCTTGGAGCATAACTGTAAAACATTCAAGGTCCCTGTAACCATCTGGGGCAAGATCAGCCAAGTTAGAGAGAATCTGTGTATTCCAGGCACCAAGATGCGTGTGCTCTAACTCAGGCAAAATGTGAGTTACTGGTAATGTGGAAAAATATGAAGAGCCTGGCTCAATGTCCCTTGATGTTTAACAGAACAGGCACTCAGTGATGTCATCAACAGCAGAGCCATTTTTGTCTCTTTAGGGCAATGACCCTTCTAAGAGTAAAGCAGTGTGAGCCTTTGATTCCTGGCATAGAGTTTTACTTATGTGACTCTTCATACAATTCCCCATGTCTCCTAGATTATTACCTTCACACACAGCAAAGAGGAAAAAATGGAAAGATAATGCTGCTTGTTGGTAGAATCAGGAAACAGTTTACCAGAGTGGATGGTTCTCCCACTGGAGGGCCCCCATCAGCTGCAAAATTCTAGGGAAACTATGCAAAATAAGTTTCCCATCATTTTTACATGCTTTCTGCTATATCTCTCTATCAGCCACTATGATCCAGATGTGTACTTGAAATTTATAGTTGTTTCCTTGGGAAGCAAAATCTCATATGAAACAGGAAATGGGATTTTTCATATAAAGAATAAATATTTGTGTTCATGATGGAGAAGAAAGTCTTTCTGAGCTGAGTTTCTGCTGCTGGCTGGTTGAATGCCTCGTACATAGTGATAGCTCACATTCATTACCAAGGGGCAGGCTTTGTACTCAGCACAATAAAAACTTTACTTCTTTTTTAAAATTAAAAATATATATATATATTTTCTCTTACGGGCTGCACCTGCAGTTTATGGAAGTTCCCGGGCTAGGGGTCGTATTGGAGCTGCAGCTTCCAGCCTACACCACAGCCACAGCAATGCCAGATCCGAGCAGCATCTGCAACCTACACTGCAGCATGGGGCAAAGCCAGATCCTTAACCCACTAAGCAAGGCAAGAGATTGAACCTGCAACCACATGGATACTAGTTGGGCTCTTAACCTGCTGAACCACAACAGGAACTCCTAGACTTTCTTTGAATCCACACAAAACCCTGCAAAGTAGGTACTGTTATTATCTGCATTTTTAAGGATGAGGAAATGTGCTCTTAACAATGAAGTGAATTCTCTGGTATTCCCTGTCAGTAAACAGCAGAGCCATAATTGGAACCAAGCTGAAACGATGTCAAAAACTCTAGACAACAAGCCCCATTTGGTATCCTGTGATAGTGGATCACTCCACTCATTTTTAGTGCTCAATAAAATGAAACTCTTATAGTTAACAGGAAATACCCCCCTGACAAGGCCTTTAGACATCCATCTATCATTACTTGAGCCTGTTTTCAGGGGTTTCATCCATGCAAAGTAATCCCTTTATCTCTTGTAGTATGAACATTATTCTTGCAAAGGAAAATCTCCCATAATTAATTATCAAGAGGATAACATATTCTTCTTACCGTTTATACATGTAACTTTAAAGCAAAATATACATAATAATTTTTTCTTTCAATTTATTTATAGTTGATGTACAATGTGCTAATTTCTGCTGTACAGAAAAGTGAATTACTTATATATGTATATGTGTGTGTATGTGTGTGTGTGTGTATATATATATATATACACACATATATATATATATATTTATACACACATTCTTTTTCTTTTTGTCTTTTTAGGGCCGCACTCATGGCATATGGAGGTTCCCAGGCTAGGGGTCTAATTGGAGCTGTAGCTGCCAGCCTTCGCCACAGCCATAGCAACGCCAGATCTGAGCCGCGTCTGCAACCTACACCACAGCTCACAGCAATGCCGGATTGTTAACCCACTGAGCGATGCCAGGGATCGAACCCGCAACCTCATGGTTCCTAGTTGGATTCGTTTCTGCTGTGCCACAATGGGAACTCCAAAGACCTCTGTATTTTTTATTTTATTTTATTTTTTGCTTTTTAGGGCCACACCCAAGGCATATGAAGATTCCCATGCTAGGGGTCTAATCGGAGCTACAGCTGCCAGTCTACACCACAGCCACAGCAATACCAGATCCTAGATGTTTTTGAGACCTATACCACAGCTCACGGCAAACCCAGATCCTTAACCCAATGAGCAAGGTCAGGGATTGAACCTGCAACCTCATGGTTCCTAGTCAGATTCATTTCCACTGCACCATGATGGGAACTGCTACATTCTTTATTATACTCCTTTCCGTTACAGTTTATCCCAGGAGATTGGATGTATTTCCCTGTGCTCTACAGTAGGATGTTGTCTATCCATTCTAAATGTAATAGTTTGCATCTAGTAACTCCAAACTCCCTACCGCCTCCTCCCTGGCAACCACAAGTCTTTTCTCTATGTCTGTGAGTTTGCTTCTGTTTTGTAGATAGATTCATTTGTGCCATATTTTAGATTCTACATATAAGTGATATCATATGGTATTTGCCTTTCTCCTTCTGACTTACTTCACTTAGTATAATAATCTCTAGTTGCATCTATGTAGCTGCAAATGGCAATATTTTGTTCTTTTTATGGCTGAGTAGTATTCCACTGTGTACATTTACCACATCTTCTTAATCCATTCATCTGTTGACTGACATTAGGTTGTTTGCATGTCTTGGATACTGTGAATAGTGCTGCTATGAACATAGGGGTGCATGTATCTCTTTGAATCATTTTATTTCTGGGTATATGCCCAGGAGTGGGACTGCTGGTAATTCTATTTTTAGTTTTCTGAGGAACCTCCATACTGTTCTCTACAGTGGTTGCAACAACTTACAGTGCAGGAGGGTTCCCTTTTCTACATACCCTCTCTAGCATTTGTTATTTATAGACTTTGTAATGATGGCCAGTCCAGCTGGTGTGAGGTGGTACCTCATTGTAGTTTTGCCTTGCATTAGAAAGAATTTGTTTTTAAAGTTTAATCTCAAAGACATGCTTTAAAAAGTTTAGAGTCTACTGCCGCTCCCTTCATGTTGGGGTTCACTGTTACTTCCCTGCAGAGGGCTTCCTTTCAGGAAGTGTCTGCTTCGGGAAGACAAAGTGGGACTTTGCTATAGGGGCTTGAATGGGGGGGAAAATGCCATCACAGACAGAGGAGGTTTCCTAGAAGTTAGATTTGAATTGGGCCTTAAAGGAAGTATAAAATTTGGACTGATAAGGAGGTGGGGTTCTTCATGTGGAGAAAAAAGCAGGATGAGCCAAGATTAAGTGCTGGAATTGAGCCTATTGATACAGACTGAAGGCTGACATGAGTAGAAGGTAACTTGTCTATATGGTGTGTGGGTGGGGACACAGTTGGAACAGATGAAGAAAGTGAAATTAAGGGAGGATTTAGTGGAGCTGGCAGGACCAAGGACAGTATTTTAGTGTGGACATACCTTTGGAAACTACCTACTCCAAACCTGGCATCTTACAGATAAGCAATGGAGATTCAACGTGATGAGGCAAATTTCCCAGGGTCTCACAGAAGGCCAAGGGCTCATTCAGCGTTTGCTCCTTGGTATATTCATGCTTCTGGGTTTGGTCTGATCATAAACATGAAGCCACTGTAGGCCAGGAGGTAAAGAAGCTCTGCCATGAAATAGTACCAGTTTGCTGAATGTGTGAAATAGGGAGAAAACAGAATATTAGAAGGATAACTATATTGGAGTTCCCATCACAGCAGTTAGCGAACTGACTGGCATCCATGGGGACATGAGTTCGATCCCTGGCCTTGCTCAGTGGGTTGAGGATCCTGCGTTGCTGTGAGCTGTGGTGTAGGTCACAGATGTGGCTTGGATCCCGTGTTGCTGTGGCTGTGGCGTAGGTGGGCAGCTGCAGCTCCAATTTGACCCCTAGCCTGGGAACCTCCATATGCTGCTGGTGCGACCCTAAAAAGACAAAAGACCAAAAAAACAACAAAAAAAGAAGGATAGCTGTTATTACATTAAATGCGTTTATGGAAAAGACAACAAATATCAAGTGTTTACAAGGATGTGGTGAAAGATGTACAGTCAACACTTGTACACTGTTGGTATGGGGAGAGTCTGAGTTTGAGTCTGAATACGTTTGGCAAACAAACTTGGTGATAGACCACTGGAAATAATCATTCATTCATTCATTCATTCATCCAATGAATATTTACTGAATGTGTACTCTGAGCTGTTGTGCTGGGTGTTGCATAAAGAAATTGTGCTTGGACTGGTTCCTTCTGGAGCTTTCACTCTGGTGTTTTCTGATAGGGAAACATGGCATGCCTTGTAGCCATCAAGAAGCGAGGTGCTTAGTGGGTGACCTCTCACAGGTAGTGAGACAGCCAAGGGCTAAGGACAGAGTCTGGACTCCCGATCATTTCAGCAATGATGCCATCACTACTGGTGGCTGAAAAAGAAACCACACAGACTGAGAGCTGGGAGTTTCAGTGTTATTTGGGGACTTACTGAGGACTATAGCCTGGGAGATAGCTTCTCAGCTCTGAGAAACTGCTCCGAAGAGGAAGGAGGAGAGGCCAGCAGGTATGTGATTCTGGCTAAGGAGTACAGGCAATCAGCATATGCCTTGGTAGAACAGGTATTTCAGTTAATGATTTTAATGCTTTTTGAAGTATGGGAAGATGCAAGAACCCAGGTTCATGAGAATATTTTCCTCAAACATATCTAACGAAGGGCTGTGTTTGCCTGTTTTTCCAAAGCAAAGAGTGTCTCATCTTGTTCTTTGTCCTGAATTCCTTTTAGGTGGTTCTGGAGTCAGCAACTACAGGGCTAATGCCAGTCTTTGTAGAACTGGATGGTGAGCAACATTCTTTGTTTTACAGTATCAACAGGTTATGAGTTTTAAATACATTGTCCAAAGAGTTTTAAAAACAATTCCCCTCACATTTCTTTTTATTTAAGTCAATTATTTGAGCTTGTCCCCATCAAAGAATTCTCTAACATTCAAGTGAATAGAATGAATGTCAATGGGGCAAATGTGTCCACTGACCCAAGATAAAAAGTGAAAGACTAATTATACGTAAAAAATTCCCCTGGCCCACTGAGCCGACATTAGCCCCTTTTGTTGGTTTCATTCCCCAGGATTCTTTGAGCTTGGTCCTGCTCCTCCAGGTAATGGTATGTGTTAAACCCTCTTTCTCTCTCTTTTTTTTTTTCCTACCTAGTTTGAACCCAAGCTTGAACTGGCCTTTGGAATTTTTTTTTTTCTTTTTAGGGCCGCACCTGCAGCATATGGAAGTTCCTAGGCTAGGGGTCAAACTGGAGCTACAGCTGTCAGCCTATGCAACAGGCACAGTGACGCAGGATCTGAGCCATGTCTGTGATCTACACCACAGCTCATGGCAATGCCGGATCCTTAACCCCCTGAGCAAGGCCAGGGATCGAACCTGCAACCTCATGGATCCTGGTCAGGTTTGTTAACTGCTGAGCCACAAAGGGAACTCCTGGAAAATTTTTTTTTAATTACTTTAAAATTTTTATTTGAGTATAATTGACTTACAAATGTGTTTTAGTTTTAGGTGTACAGCAGAGTGATTCAGTACACACATGCCCATTCCTTTTCAGATTCTTTTCCCATATAGGTTATTACACAGTATTGAGTAGATTTCCCTGTGCTATACACAGGTCCTTGTTACACATCTATTTTATGTATAGGTGAGGAAATTTTGACCAATGGGCTCCTAAAGGATTTAACAGATTAAGGTCAGGCCTGAGAGTATCTAACTATATAGCAAAGTTCGCTGTTGGTGGTTAAGAGAAAAAAAAAATTTTTTGTCTTTTTAGGGTCGTACCCTCAGCATACAGAGGTTCCCAAGCTAGGGGTCAAATCGAAGCTGTAGCTGCCAGCCTACACCACAGCCACAGCAACACAAGATCTGAGCCACATCTGTGACCTACACCACAGCTCATGGCAACACCGGATCCTTAATCTACTGAGTGAGCAGAGACAGAACCTGCATCAACATGGACACTAGTCAGGTTCATTACCACTGAGCCACCATGGGAAATCTGAGAAAAATCTTTTTGAATGTTAATACATACTAAAACTAGCATTGATTTACATTTTCAAAGCCTTATTTACTACTTCATTATATTATAATGGTTAATTTTGTTAAATCAGAAACTTCTAAAAAACTCAAGGAAGAAATCCCAGTGTAGCTCTTAAAGGTAAAAGATCAACTGTTAAAAGAGAATCTATAATGAAAGAAATGGAGAAACTGTCTTAGTAACTGAAATTCTTAATAGCCTTTTCTAGAAATGTCTTCTTAGGGCAAGAGGTGTATTGAGAAGGATCATGGAGGTTCACCCTCTGAAAGATTGCAGGGACTGATGACCTAAAGAAATTTCTAGATTCCTCAAGGGCAGGTGGGAGCTATCCTCCCAGCCTTTCTTTCTACCAACTTCCCATTCTTCTTCTGTGTGTGTGTGTGTGTGTGTGTGTGTGTGTGTGTGTGTGTGGTGTGTGTGTGTGTGTGTGATCTTTCCCTTTCTATCTGAGGAAAAGCTTGGTACCCTGCATCTCCTCTTGCCTCCCTTTGACTGTTTATCTCTCTAGTCTTCCTCTCATCTTTCTTTCCCAGGACACGGACTCTCAGAATTTTGCTTCTATCTGCTGCGAATCACTGTGATTGTAAGCGTAATGTTCAGAATGTCATTACTTTCTGCTGTAGCTCCTGTTGAAAAGGGGAGAACGTGTCTCACTGTGTCCTCCACGTGTATGGGCACAATAATCTTTGTGCTGGAACAGCCGGAAAGGTTGATCTTAAGCCCAGGAGCATGTCTCAGTCTTCTCTGAAGCACACTAGGAGTAATTTTCAACCATTAGTATGCTTAGCACCCAAGTATGTGAATGATGATTCTTGGAAAATTAAATCAGAGAGGGTTGCAAGTTATCCTTAAAATCAGCCATCCTCACTCTTTGCCTTCTGGTGTTTTCTGGAGTAGAAGAGAAAGCCACGCAGTTGCACAAGTGAATCAGAAAGGAATATAACCCACAGTCATTCTGGGTACCTACAACGCAGTGTGTTCACGTGTTTTATTTTGTTTTGTTTTGGCCTTGCCCGTGGCATAGGGAAGTTTGTGGGCCAGGGACGGAAGCCACAATACAGCAGCCACCAAAGCCATAACAATGATGATGCCAGGTCCTTAACCCACTGCACCACAGAGGAACTCCCACATGTATTTTTATTATTTTTAGGGGTGGGAGGTGGGAGCTGCATCATGGAACTATTTGGGAAGATAATCCAGACTTTATTTAACAATGAATCAAGCAACCCTGAAATCTACATCCCTTCCGTCATGAATACTCGAGTGCCTTTGAGTGGGATAGAATGAAAAGGAATTTCTACCATAGTGTAGTTACACCAAAATGTATAGACTGACTGTGATTCAAAATGAATTGTACACATTTAATTTCTTTCCACACACTTTACATCCAGAGACCTACCCGGATACTTTGGCCCTGCCCATTAAGGGCCAGCACGTACTGCTCCTCTCTCTTTCCTTCTCTGTTTCTCTTTTTGCTTCCCAGGCTCTCCTTCCTGCCCTCTCTGCCTCGCCAAGACCCCATCTTTCCCCTTCTCTGAACAGAGAGCCTGTCTTCCTGAAGGGTGGCTCTATGCCAGGAATCATGGAAATGGTGACAATTTTTCTTGTGGTTGGAGGTGAAGCCAACAGTGAGTGAAGCTTGTCCTTCTCTCTCCTCCCTCTCACCCCCCTCCAGCCCCCTCAAACCCTCCTCCTCAGGTCTGTATTCAGGCTGTGGGCAGGGAGCACAGGCCTGGTGGCCAGAAGGGTCAAGGACATTCTTGCTGCCTCTTGCTGCCTGCTGTGTGCTCCGGAGCAGAGACCAAGAAATCTCTCTGGAGGTACTGCAAGGATGGGAGAGTGCCAAACAGACACAGCTCTTCCTCAGAGAGGAGGAAGACCCCCCAAAACTACAGGAGGGTGCCCCCCCTGGATCTCCAGCACACACAAGGACCCAACTGAGTAAATACCAACATGCCTTCTGGGCCCATCTGGCCCTGTTAAAACCACACCCCTGTGTGTTTGAGTTAGGCCATGAGAGAATTTCCAGGACTCCTGAAATGCTTGTGGGTAACCTGGAATTTCCTGAGAGACCTGGAAGCTGGGATCACAAGCTGGCTGCAGGGACCCAGGCCTTCTCTGAGCCACAAAGACATCTGTGTAAAAGTGGGCTGCAGAGACTCCTTGGAAATTCTTGAGCCTTAAATTCCCTGTAAGGGAATTTATGTCTATATATAAGCTATCTCTGTATCTCCATATAAGCTATCACTTGTCTTTGGCTCACTTTAAAAGCCGTCTTTTTAATACTTGTGGGTACAGGCCACATGACTACAAGACCAACCACCATTAGTTCTCTCTGAAGTTGAAAGGTGAAGGCCTTATGGGGCTCAGTGGAATTCCCAAGGTCTCATGGGCCAAGACACCAGAACAGTAGATGAACAGTTGATACTCGGAGTAGAGACTTGACTGATCTTTCCTAGTAGATGCTGGACCTAAGTTCCCCCAAGTGAAAGCTGAGAAGTGGCCATCTGTGCTCTCCTTTCGAGATGGATCAGGAAGGTCACCCGCCTTTAAGCCACTATCAAGCACAAACTTGCATATGGAAACCCTGCCGGGGGCCACTGCTTTCCTTAACTTTCAGTAGTTTTAGTACATTCCTTATTCATGGATCACATCATTCTGTCATTTTTGATTCACTTAACAAATCATCCACTAGACACATGCCAGATCCTTTATTAGGTAGCAGGGAAAAAGTCATGAGCAAAATAATCCCAGGCCCCTGCCCCTTAAAAGTATAAAGTCACCACAAAGCAGGGCAGAAAGTCCCTCTGATGCCACCCTGATGAACACTGGTTCCGGAGCCTGGATGGTACCACTCTGTCCATCCTCCCTCTAGACGCTGTGGCTTCAGGGAGTAGCTGCATCAACCCCAACTTTGGCTCTAGCTCCTCCATTTTTGGCTTTTCTAAGAGAGTTTGGGAAGGACAAAGAACCTGCTTCCAAATCCAGAATGCCATGCTGTAGGCACCTGATTTTTTTTTTTTTTTCTTTTTAAAGCTGCACCTGCAGTATGTGGAAGTTCCCAGGCTAGGGGTTGAATCAGAGCTGCAGCTGCCGGCCTATGCCACAGCTACAACAATGTGAGATCCGAGTTATATCTGTGACCTACACCACAGCTCATGACAACGCTGAATCCTTAACCCACGGAGTGAAGTCAGAAATCAAAACTGCATCCTCATGGACACTATGTCAGATCCTTAACCCGCTGAGCCACAATGGCTCCTGTAGGCACCCACTTCTGAGAGACATTTGATGATGTTCTCCTAATGGTAATGGTTTTTGCAAAGCCTACATGACTTAGATTTCCTCCCAGAACCAAAATAAATGTGTAAATGCTCTCACTTGCTCTTACAACGTCCCATTTTTTAAAAAAACTTTCCTTCTAATCATTGTAATTCAATCCACTAAGTTGACTGTCTGGTCAAGGAAATCACAAACATGAGAGTATCCGAGGGGAGAGTCATGAGAGGCAAGCAGGAGTCGGATCAGAGGTCATTCTTTTGGGCTGAAACAACCCGTGACTGCTTCCTGAAGGGGATGACATGGGATTTGGAGCATGAAAGAGAGTGAAATGTGGCCGAGGGAGGCATTTTCCTTAGAGAAAAAAATATGTGTGCAGGTGTAGAGAAAGAAGTATTTGTGGTATGTGAGGTGGCAAGCAGGAGGCGCCCACCTAGAGCCCTGAGTTTGTTTTGGATAGAAACCCAGCTACTCTGTCCAGAGACGCCACCCAGGGATCGCCACAGCTCAGAGAGAACTTTCCTTGTGGAGAAAGCAACTCATGGGGCCTTTTGCCCATCACCGCCATTGCCATTAAGCCATCAAGGACAGAAATTAGGCAAAACAGTTCATTTCCTCATTTGCTTAAAGCATCCATTTTCCATGGGCAGTTTTGCCAATGAAGAATTTTCCTGTGCTCAGGGATAGGTGAGTTTCTCCAATAAACAACAGGTTCCTAGTTTGAGGGAAATATTCGCACACTCATCCCCCGCCCCCAGTATTCCATGGCCCCCTTCAAACATTGGAATGAAAAAGCAGAGGTCTTCCAGTGGCCACAGTCACATGTTAACGTGTCTGTAAAGAAAAAGGCCCTGACCTGCCGAGAACTTAAGCCAAGAAAGACTGTAGAAGTTACATTTTTTCAAGGTGAAGCAGTCGGTATGAAGCTGTTTCTCACAGAAACAGATAATTTGAAAGACTTGATAGTTATCAAAGAGGACAGATGGGGGGTGGGGAGGGATGGAGTGGGGGTTGGGGATCAGCATATGCACACTGAGGTATATGGAATGACTGGCCAAAGAATGATAGGGAAAAGAATCAGATAATGGATATGCATATATGAATGACTGGGTCACTTTGCTGTACAGCAGAAATTATCACAACCTTGTAAATAAACTACACTTCATAAAACTTAAAAAATACAAAAAAAGCTGTTCTGCCTGAGATTTGTAAAGATTCAGGTACATGCATTGGATTGTGAATTTGCCTGGCAGCCAATGGTAAGTCAGCCGTGAGGAAAACCTGTTCTCTTATTTCCATAACAACATGCATGCCTGGTATCACTGTGGACAAGGCTGGCAATCAAGAACATCCTGGGTGAGGAACACTGAATCATAAAATAAATCCTGGACTCAAGTACCACCATGGTCCAAGACTTTTCCAAAGAAAGCTTTCACATTCATCATCACGTGCATTAGGCAGGGCTTGAGTCATGCTGCCCGAGGTTTTCTCTTCACCATAGATGCAGGGACGTCTTCTTCTAGAATTCCAAGGTTCTAGAAACCTTAGGTTCATTTTTCCTCCGTGCGGTGAGAGAGAAGGGCAAACCAATGGGGGTGAACCTGCTAGGGTGTTTCTAGCCCCAGCCTACAAAAGAAGTTTCAGAACATGGTTCCACTGTGTCTCTCTCTCAAAAATAAGGGTTCCCTCCCCTTCATCCCTTTCCAAACCTCCACCTCCTTGCTTCCCTAAGCAAATCTTCCTCGGCGAGGTGCTCAAATCACACTTCACAGGACATGCTGTCAGCCTTCTGGCTCCATACCTTTCTGCCTGCCATCCCCCTTGGCCAGGAGTTTGTCTTCCATGCCCCCCCACTGCCCCCCAGTTATCCACATCAAATCCAGCTTTCAAGATTCATCTCAAATATTTATTTCTCAGGGGAACTTCCCTAATCAACACAGTCTTGCTGAAAGTCTCCTGGAGATCCCTGGCGGCCTAGTGAGTTAAGGATCTGGCATAGTCACTGTGGTGGCTTGGGTCGCTACTGTAGCGTGAGTTTGATCCCTGGCCCAGGAACTTTTGTCCACGGGCATAGCCAAAACAAAAAAGGGTCCTGCCCTTCATCTGCTATAGATTCACTGAGTGACATCAAGTTGTAACTTTAGCACAGTGTGTGACATGCTGCCTTGTGTATTATCTGTGAGTTACCCTCCTAATTAACCTAAAAGCTTAGAGACAGGTAGAGAGGATGGGCCACGTAGGATGCATTTTTATGCCCTGATGTCCAAATTTCTTTAAGTTTTAGACACACATTGGTTCTCAAAATCAATGTACACATTTAAGAGGCAAGTTATTTGGAGTTTGAAGGATTAATCGAAGAAGTCAGTCAGAGCCAAAATAATACTACTGCTTCAGACCTCAAGGAACCATGACCAGTGTTTTTTCATGGCAAAGTTCTTTTGATTTCTTACCTTATCCAAGATATACTTAATTTGTGATTCAGAGCGTGTGCACTGAACATCGGAAGCCTAAAACCGATGTTGCCATTGACTGATATGGTGACAGGTGAAAACTAGGGAAGAGAAGAAGGAAGTATATTCCCAGAGGAAGCTGAGGGATGGAGGCCATCACAGGCTACTATGGAGTGACCAGCCCGGACACTTACTTGGGGCCTGTCCAGTTTTAGTGCACTAAGGTATGAGGAAAAAACCTTTGGTCAAGATGAGGAATAGAGGAAACACCAAACTCTTCCAATTTAAACTTCTTGTAACCTCAGCTAATCTTCCTCTGGGTGACTCTTGCTGTTCACATTTCATGCCATGCACAATGGACTTGATTACTGCTTTGCATGGGGACCCTTAAATTGTACTAATTCATAATTCACTTTTTTATTGAGATAAAACAGTGTATTTCATAGCATAATTCACATGCTATGAAACGCACTTGCTTTATTTTTTTGGTGAAGTACAGTTGATTTACAACGCTGTGCCAATTGTGGCTATACAGCAAAGTAACCCAATCATACATGGAACACACTTTTTTAAATGTCCTACTCGGTGGGTTTTGGTATAGTCACGAAATTGTACAGCTATTATTGCTAATTACATAGCAATTTTCACCTCCCACCCCCAAGAAACTTCACATCCATCAGCAATCATGCCCTATCATCCTGTTCCCTCAGCTACTGGGAACCACTGAATCTACTTTCTCTCTCTGTAGAGTTGCCTATTCTCGACATTTAAAAGGAATGATATAATTTGTAAGCTTTTACATCTCACTCCTTTCACTTAGGATAATGTTTCAAAGTTCACCCATACTGTAGCATGAATCAGTACATCATTCCTTTTTTATGGCTGAATAATATTTTACTGTGTGGATTTACCACATTAAATTTTTTTCTTTTTTTCTTTTTATAGCCACACCTGTCACACATGGAAGTTCCTGGGCCAGAGGTCAATTGGAGCTATAGTTGCAGACCTACCCCACAGCCACAGTACCACTGGATCCTTAACCCACTGAGCCATGCCAGGGATTGGACCTGCATGCTCACAGACAGTATGTTGGGTTCTTAACCCACTGAGCCACAATGGGAACTCCAGATATACCACATTTTTTATCCCTTCATCAGTTGTTGGAATTTTGGATTGTTTCCACTTATTTTTATTATGAATAATACTGCTATAAAAACTGTACAATTTTTTTTTGTAGACAAATGTTTTAAATTTTGTATACCTGTGAGTGGAACTGCTGGGTCAAGTGATAACTCAATGTTAAGTTTTTGAGGAACGCTTTTCCAAAATGATTGTACTATTTTACATTCCCAACATCAGTGTACAGGGTTCCTATTTCTCTACATTCTCACCAACAATTCTTATTGTCTGTGTTTTGATGACATTCATCCTAGTGTGTGTGAGTGGTATTTCACTGTGGTTTTGATTTGCATTTTCCTCACAATGTTAAGTGTTCTTTTTTCCATGTTTATTGACCATTTGTGTACCTTCTTTGGACAGATGTCTATTCAAATTTTTTTGCACATTTAAAAATTAGGTTATTCTTTACATTTATTATTGAGTTGTGAGAGTTCCACATATATTATCAAAATTCATTTTGATTGCATGTTTATCAACCGATTACCACAACAGTTTCTTTTTACAATACAATCCTCAGCATGTTGACATCCTACATTGCATTTTTTTTTATGGCTGCACCTGCGGCATATGGAGGTTCCCAGACTAGGGGTCTAATCGGAGCTGTAGCTGCCGGCCTACACCACAACCACAGCAACAGCAGATCCGAGCCGCGTCTGCAACCTACACCACAGCTCATGGTAAAGCCAGATCGTTAACCCACTGAGCAAGGCCAGGGATCAAACCCGAAACCTCATGGTTCCTAGTCGGATTCGTTAACTGCTGCACCACCACGGGAACTCCCTACATTGTTTTTTTAACTTAAAAATAATTTTATCTTGGGAGTTCCCTTCATGGCTCAGTGGTTAATGAAACCGATAAGAACCATGAGGTGGCGGGTTCGATCCCTGGCCTTGCTCAGTGGGTTAAGGATCTGGCGCTGCCGTGAGCTGTGGTGTAAGTTGCAGACGTGGCTCGGATCCTGCATTGCTGCGGCTGTGGCGAAGGCCGGCAGCTACAGCTCCTGTTAGACCCCTAGCCTGGGAACCTCCATATGCCGCAGGTACGGCTCTAGATTAAAGGCAAAAAGACAAAAAAAAAATAGTTTTGTCTTGCTTGACAATACAGCTTTCTCTTTTAGTACTCTCTTCTCTGTCTAGCTATGTTCTCACCTAGATATGATTCCTATACTTGTGTAATAAAAAGAATTGCAGACAATTTTAGGGAGAGAAAAGAGCCATTTCTTAATTGGATCTGTATTAGTTTTTATTGGTACACAACAAATTACCACAAATGTAGAGGGTTATGCTCCCTTGGCCTGGCATGAGTAAGGGCAGAATTTATGTCCTAGTGGCTGTAGGACTCACAGCCTCTCCCTTCTTCAAGGCCAGTAGAAGATAGTCTCTTACCTCAAGGAGGTCATCTGTCTCTCTTTTAAAGGGTTTCACCAGATTAAGTCAGGCCCACCCAGGTAATCTCTCTTTGGATTAACACAAGTCAACTGATTAGGGACTTTAATTACATTGCAGAAGTCCTTTATCTTTGCCATATCCTATTAGCTACAAGCAAGTTACAGGTCCTACCTTCACTCAAAGGGAGGAAGTCATACAAGGGCCTGAGTCACTGGGAGCTTACTTGAGGTGTGACTGCTACAGGATACTTGCTGATAAAGGGTCTTCTACTAAGCAAAAACAAACATCATGGTTGTTTTTTTAAAGATAGTGCCATTAAATATATTTCCTGGCTAGAGCTGCTCCAAAGTTGTTCCCGTTTAACCATTTTTCACCCAGTGACATAAAGGCTACAAATCAAATGTGCATAAATGACAGTATAGGGCATCATGAAAGTCTTTTCAACACATCTCACAATTACTGGATTTCATTAGACAGCTCCTATTTTTCATAATCACATATTAATAATGATAATGAGAGCTAATGCATGTATTGTGCTTTCTGAGATCTGGTACTCTATACATATTGTCATTTCATCTCCACAGTCAATCTTCGGTATTGTTTTGTTTATCATGCTGTGTTACAGATGAGGGAACTGGCTACAGAGGTCAAATGGTTGCACCATGAGAAGTACGGCCTGGACTGAACCTAGGAAATCTGCACTCAGATGTACCTTGCTCTTTGCCTCTTCCCCCAGTGGAGGAAGGGCAAATCTGGGTGTCATGAAGGTCCTCATTCTATTCCACAGAGAACCTCAGGCAAAAACACGTCCACTAGCTCAGTGGCCTACAGAAATGGGTTGTCATCAGAGGGTCTCTTGCATCATTATAAAAACTGTCAACTAATACAGAACCAAAGGAAAAAAGTAGCTTAAAATCTTAAGAAAGCACCTCGTATGCTTTCTCCATTTTGTAAGCCACCTTTGGTCAGAGGAATGTACCACTCACTCAAGACTGCACCAAAGCTCAGCTCATATTCTTAACACACAAGTACATGAGGCATTAGACCACTCATCTAACATTAATCAGAGCCAATTATGTGTCAGGCACTGTACTAGGGACCCAGTGGTGAGAAAGTCACAATTCCTCTTCTGGGGAGATAACATACCAGTGCAGGGAGGACACAGGAAAGAAAGGAATATAAAGAAAACATCAGGGAAGCCACAGGTTACACTGAGAATAAGACCAGATGATGGTTGAGACTGGCACCCATGGATACTACTTCTCTGGAGAAAAAAATAAAAGCATATGAATCTGTCAAGAACCAAAATTAGTGCTTTTAATCTTGAGAGAAGAAACACCAGCAAGTAAACTAACTGAGGAAAGAAAATGGCGGACAGAGCAGCCTCTAGTTGGAGCCTGAATTCAACCAGGCCCTGTGCACCTTCATGAGTCTCCCTGTACCAGCTTCCACCTTTTCCATTTACAGTCATCTTGCTCCTGACTGCATCTCAGAGCCAATAACTGCCAGCTCCCAGGATGTACACCCTGAACCCTCTAGGGTGCCATTTTCTGTCCATCCAGCTACCCATTCCAGGAGCTCAGGAAGCTCAGTTCTACTCATTCCTGCCTGGACTGGGTTTGAACATTACAGGGTTACTGCATGGATACTGGACTGTCTGGCACTGACTCCACTGAGTGTCTCTCCCTTCTTCCCCTGTGGGGGTCCAATGCTTTCTATCAGATAGGCCATGCCTGGTGGGACTCCAAAAGCAGAACTGGGCTTTCAGCTGGGATGCAGTCAGCTTCAGTGGCTTAACCCTGAATTTTTATGTTAGACATGACCAGATGAGCACCTGAGAGCCCACTGCTGGGTATCCAACTACCCCACTCTCTAGAAAACACAGAAATGAGCTTGAGACTTTGCTTCCCTATTCAAAGCAATTCTCTTTATAACTTAACTTCATTTCCGCATGAACTGCAGTATCCAGGTTTATGCAGAGCCTGATGGCTTTCCCTCTTGTTTCTGGTCCCTTAGAACTGACAATAGGTTTTTGGCTTCCCAGAGATAAACCTTCAGCATCTCTTCCTCCTCTAGATTCACCCCAACCCACTCCAGTCCCGAGAGCCCACCCGACCTTGGGGCCATCCCAGCCACTGGCCAAGACGGTGGGATGAGAGGCAGGAAGCCTAGTCACATGACACCAGATCTCCTCCTCTGACAACTTAAACCAAGGGTTCAGACTTACAAGTGAGCCTTAAAGCCAGGTCCCCAGGAACAGCATCTCCATCTAACTCAAGCTCCTCCATCGGTAGGTAATTAGAACTATGCTCAGGTCAGGTCATCCATGGGGAGGTCAAATAGCTTTGGTGAGTTTCAGCTCCACATGGTAACTCTGCCTCCCTCTCTCCTCTGCACCACCACATCCCAGACCACCAGGTCACACCCGCTCCCCACAGCCCTGTCCTGGAGGGCAAATGAGTCCTGCGTCCTTAACAAGCTCCTCAGGTAATTCTGATCGCTGCTTTGCAGAGAATTACTGTGATTAAAGGGAGATGGAAAGAGATCTGAAAACAAAACCCCGCAAATCTCATTAAGTGGTTTCCTGCTGCAACGAGAAGGATGTTCTCCAATTATGCAGACTCTGCTATACCATTTCAGCTTACATTTTTGGAATCATTCTCCTGGAGAATCCACTCAGAGGATAAAAGACTTTCCCAGGAATCTGCACAGCTATTCTCATACTTTGATGATTTTGGTTAGCAGTCATAAGAACTAGATTTCTGGCCTAGCTGTTCCAACCGAAGGGCTGCTCAAAACAAGATGATGAACTTTCAGGGAAAGGAGGCCTCTGGTGGCACTATAATAGGAAAAGAGCAGAGGGCTCTGGTTTTCTTTAGAATTCCTCCTGCTGAAGCCCTCATCAATACAGAGCACTTCAGCGGGGTCTCAGGCAGGACTTTTTCAAAACAGAGCAATTTCCACAGTTATAAACATGCTGGCTGTTGTGGAAAACGTGTGACTCTCTGGTCATCATCGGTGTGCAGTTGTTGAAGTTTTACAAATGAGGTTAAAAGGAAGAATTTTGGTAACAAATTTCCCAAATCAAAACAACAAGGACAAAATTATCCCAAGTTTGCTATTCTCTATGACATAAATAGGACATGTTCTTTGACAGAAATTCTTTTTCATGCGCTTATTTTTCTTCCAAAGAAGAGTCTGGGTGGTTTTTGATAGATGAAATCTATTTTGTAAAAATAAATTTTTAAAAGGTATGTCATAAAAATAAAAGTCAAAAAAAAAATACAGTCTGGAGAGCTCACTCTATAGCAGATGCCTGGTGGTTGGAATGTTATCTGTTTCTCCCAGACACGCATCTCACTCAGAAGGTGGGTGAGACGAGCACTTCACCCCAGCCAGCCCCAAGGGATGTCAGAATGGGCCACAAATATGATAGGTGAGAATGATGGAGGGGTCCTAGAATGAGGTTGCCTTGCACCTATTAAGTAGGCCTCCTGGAAGGACCATCCATCTCCCAAGCCCACTCCCTCCCTGCCTGCCCACCCCACCTTGGTCTCTGCAAATGTTAGAAGCAAGCTTTTTATTTTTTCCATTTTTTTTTCTTTTTAGGGACATACCTGTGGCACATGGACGTTTCCAGGCTAGAGGCTGAATCAGAGGTTCAGCTGACTGTCTACGCCACAGCCACACCAGACTCGAACTGCATCTGCAACCCACACTGCAGCTTGCAGCAACACTGGATCCTTAACCCCTTGAGTGAGGCCAGGGATTGAACCCGGATCCTTATGGGCACTATGTTGGGTTCTTAACCCACTGAGACACAATGGGAACTCAAGAAGCAACATTTTACAGTAGACTTTTTTATGCTTAATGTGCTTTAAAATTTTCCTGCAACATGAATATCTGGTTTGTGGATTATCTGACCCCAGACATATCCATTTGCATTTTCCATAATGATTCACATTTTGTCCCTGCCATTCCCATTTTCCAAATTCCTTTAGGTTATCCATTTGCTTATGCTGGTGTTTGATTCATTTCTCCATTCAGAATCATCTGTGGATTTCATTTTCAAGCCCCTTCTCACTCCCTAAGGTCATTAATAAAGACAGGTCTGAGTGCGATGGGAGGAAAGACCAGCTTCCCCAGCACCCTGGAGCCCACCCTCAGAGCCAGCCCTGCATCCTGAGAGCTGTCTCCTTCCCCTCAGCACATTTGTCCATCCACGTGACAGGAGGGGCAGCAAGGATGGTCTGCCTTCATTCAAGCCACTTCTCAGGACCCTTTATTAAGAGCCACAATTCGGAATTCAAAGGTAGAACATCTGTTTCCATCAGTTTTTTATGCTGGGGTCACACACCAAAGAAAAGGGTTTGCCTTCATCTCAAGAGCCATGTGGGAAATTGCTGTCAGTTTAATAAGCGCAATATGGAAACACAATCTTCCCTCCCGCACTCAGTGGGAAATTACATTCCCTTCTATACCCTTAATTTGTTCTGAGAGTACCCTTCATTCTTCTTTTTACTGTTGTACAGAACAAGCAACCTCCCCTTCAGGAGAGTCAGTGGAGGAACCAAAGCCATGCAGGCCTTCCAAAATTACTTGGAAATCAGTCTGCAATATTTTCTTCTGCCACTGAGGCCTTGAATTCTCACTTAGTGCAAGTAGAGTTCTGCTGATCAAGGTATGCCTTTGCCAGTTGGCAAAGCCTAGTTCCATGTAGGTCTTGGAAAGCAGGAAAGAGGCTGAAATTAGGATGCTCAAGAAAGAGATGCAAATTAGATTTAAAAATGATATCTGTGGACAGGACAACCCTAGAGAGTTCTGTGCTTGAACTGGCTTCTGACACGAACTAGTTCTGTGGGCCTGGCCAACAGCTCAATATGCCTGAGCCAATTTTCTCAGTCTTAGGATAAGAGCTGTGAATTAGATAATCTAAAGCCACTTCCGGCTATAGATCTATGACTCTATCTGAATTGCACAGAGGGCAGAAAAGATCATGTCCTTTCCTACAGATGTTCTCACTGCAAAGGGAATGACTGTAGGGCTGAGAGCTGGGGGCCCTTAAGGACTGCCGAGCTTGCTTTAAGAGCTCAAAGGCTGTCTGAATCATGTTTACTAGGGGGACTTCTTTTTTTTTTTTTTTTGTTTTTTTGCCTTTATCTAGAGCCACACCCGCGGCATATGGAGGTTTCCAGGCTAGGGCTCTAACAGGAGATGTAGCTGCCGGCCTTCACCACAGCCACAGCAACGCAAGATCCTAGCCATGTCTGCAACCTACACCACAGCTCATGGCAACGCCAGATCCTTAACCCACTGAGCAAGGCCAGGGATCGAACCTGCAACCTCATCATTCTTAGTCGGATTTGTTAACCACTGAGGCACGAAGGGAACTCCCCCTAGGGGACTTCTTTTTATGGCACCAGGAAGAAGACAAGCTCAAAGTCAGGACCGGCTAAAAACTATGAATCATACAGATCTGTCTGTTTCCTTACACATCAGCTTTTAAAAAATTTTAATTTTTAATTATTTTTTTTAATGGCTGCATCTGCAATATATGGAAGTCCCCAGGCCAGGGACTGCGTCTGAGTCACAGCTGTGACCTACACCAACAGCTGTGGCAATGCTGGATCCTTTTAACCCACTGTGGTGGACCAGGGATCAAACCTGTACCTTCTCGGCAAGCTGGGATGCTGCAGTTGGATTCTTAACCCACTGTGTCACAGCGGGAACTGTTACATGTCAGCTTTTTATGTATTTACTGCTTTTTTAGGGTCACACCTGCGGCATATGGAAGTTCTCAGGCTAGGGGTCGCATAGGAGCTGCAGCTTCTGGCCATCATGGGATCCTTAACCCACTGAGTGAGGCCAGGGATCAAGCCTACATCCTCATGGACACCAGTCAGGTTTGTAACACACTGAGCCACAATGGGAACTCCCAAGGTCAGCTTTTTAAAGGACTTGCTCATATAGCTCGCAAACTCTTTCTCCTTGGTAGGGTGGGGGTGGGATTGGGGTGGGAGAGTCTCTCCTATGATCCTTAGTACTTCATTCAGGTGCTCATAGGTGACACAAAATGTCATCACCAAAGGTACTTTCATTAATTTGTATACTCAAACAAGGACTCTTCAGGGTACCATTGTATCCATTTATTCTTGACTTTTTTTTAAGCATAGAAAAAAATTAGGAAGTGTAATTTTTGTAAAAGATCCTACGTACAACGGCAACAAAAATGCAAGGTGAACAGACTATATTAATAGGAGTTCCAAAACTTTATGGCAAGTATTATAACATTTAAAAACAAGAAAAAAGTTCTAAATAAGAGATATGTGAGACACATGGTAGGGAAGTTTTAATATCATTAGGATAATAATTTTGCTCAAGTCTATATACAATTCAATGCAATTCCAAACACTTTCTTGATACTTTTTATGGAAACTGACAAACTGATTGTAAAACTCAAGACACTTTTGAAGAAAAAGAATAAAAACAACTCCTATTATACTTGCTATCAAGAATTGCTCTAACATCAACTATACTTCAATTAGAAAAAAAGAATTAAAAAAAAGTAAGTGAAGGGGCAAGCTACAAATTGGGTTAAAACATTCAAAAGAGACATATCTGATAAAAGACTCTTCCCAGAAAAAAAAATAAAGAACTCCTACAAATCAGTAATAAAGGACTTGAATGGACACTTCACAGAGAAAAATATACAAAAAGCCAAAAAGTATATATAGAGGCTCTCACTCTCACTTATCAACAAGGAAATGCAAATTAAAACCACAACAAGATACCACTAAATAACCAAAATTAGAAATTTACACAATGGCTAAAAGTGGAAAGGAGAAAAAGAAAAAAAAAAGAATTGCTCTAAAACTGCAATAGTTAAAACAGGGTTAGCTCAGCACATCAATGGAACAGACCCACATCTATACTGAAACTTTGTGGATGACAGTGGTGGCAATACAAGTCAATGGAAAAAGAACAAGATATTTAACAAATAATGCCAGGACAATTAGCTATTTCTATAAAATAATTAAAATTAGTTTCTTATGCAAAAATAAATCCCATATGGATTAAAAACCTAGGTGTTAAAACAAAGTGATGCTATAAAATTTTAGAAGGATATAAAAATATGTCTATAATATTGGAGTAAGGAAGGGTTTCTTGCACAAGGGATGAAAAGTATCAACCATAGAGGAAAAGACTGATCAATTAAACTACAATTAAGTTAAAAACTCTGGGGTAAAAAAACTAAGGTAACAAAAGATAAACTGCAAATTAGGAGAAGATATTTTTTACTCTTGAAAAAAAAAAAGGAGTAGTATTCAGAATACAAAACCTGATACATATACATATCATACATATGAATAAAAAAATATATATATAATTGATACATAAATATGGATCCTTCAAATCAATAACAAAAATAAAGAAAAAATAAGCAAAGGATATGATCAGAAAATTTATAAAGAACAAACCTGAATAACCAATAGATATATGAAAACATCAAGAAAATATTACTTCATACCCATCAGATTGGAAAAATTTAGAAGTCTTACAAGACTCATGCTGGCAAGGATGTGGGAAAACAAGACATCATATAGTGCTGGTGAGAGTATAAATATCTATCAGCACTTTATAGAGCAATTTCACATTATCTAGAGAAGCTGAAAATAAACATACCTGGCCACCAAGTAATTTTACTTCTAGGTAATTACCCTGGGAAGACTCTCCTACGTGTGTTCAAGGACGCTTCTACACAGTTGGTTGCTGAAATGTTATTTTTAACAGCAAAATGTTGGAAACTATTTAGAAGACCATCAACAGGGAATGGGTAAACTATGATATATTCACAAAATGGTCTACTAAGCCACTGGTAAAACAAATGAATGAATAAGTCCATAGGTGGTAATGTGACTAAATCTGGAAAATATGAGCTTCAGGAAAAATAAATTTCCAGTACACGATTTATGTACACTTAAAAATTTAAAACATACTATATATTGAGAACATATACTAATTTAAAGATAGTAGTTATTTCTGGGGAGGGAAGAAATGGGGGTTTATTATCTATAAAGTTTTATTTCATTTAAAGAAAAAAAATCTGAATCAAATATAGCAAGGTATTAACTTCTGCTAAACCTGAAGGATAGATGCATAAATGTTTGTATTTCTGTTTTTTGTGTGGAATAAAAATTTTCATAACAAATATTAAAGAAGAAAGAAAAAATATTAAATAAAGGAATAAATAAATCTGTGAATAAATTAATGATGAATGGGCACTCTGTATATTAGGGCATATTACATGAAGAGTGGTAGAATACTACAGCTACAAGCACCATTAGCCAGACATGTGTGGGAATTGATACCCAGAGAAATTAAGTGACTTCAAAGCCACACTAGTAGCAGATTTCCATCTAGGCTTTCCAACTAGCAGTCCAGGACTCCCTTTCATCAGGCCTCAGGTACACGTCATTGTCACCTTCTTTAGAAGATGAACAGGCATCAGAAATGGCATGGGGAAAGCACCACTGTCCTCAATAACCCAAGAGTAATACCCTAAAGATTTTTAATGTAGAGAGTAACATATCTAAATTCTCTGAGAATACTGTATAGCTTATTTATGTCGTGATTTCATCTCAACCCCTAAGAAAACCACTGACAATTGTACATTATGGGCAAATACCATGAAAAAAAATCCTGAAAAAGAGTTAACTGGGGCTACAAGAATCCTGCTTATTATGTGATTGGTAGAAGATGGTGCTATTCATCTCATTTACCTTCCTAAAGCTGAGGTTTCCTCTGGACCACACCAGGTCAAGAACATTCAATATTCCTTCCCAAATTACCATACATTCTGGTGTCTTGAGTGACCTTCAGATGCCTTGATTCAGGCAATAACACTGGCAGAATCTGAAGAAAGTGAGCTTCCCACTTATTCTTGTAATCCTCTCACCATTCACTTTGTCCATGGTTGTTCTTGGCTTCATTCATAAAGTCCACATTATCTGAACTGAAGACTAGGTTTCAAAGCCCTTTCTGGTGCCCAGTGCTTTACTTTAAACAACAAAATCATCTAATTTTATTGAGCACTCACTAAGGGTTAGACATTGTTCTATGCATTTTTTGATTATTAACTCTTTAATTCTGACAAAAAACTTGTGAGGTGGATACAATAATTGCCATCATTTTAAAGCCAAGGAATCACAATCACAAGACTTAAGAACATTTTGCAAGGTCATGCCAATAAAGTCATGGAAGAAGATTCAAACCTAGACAGTTTGGTTCCTGGGCCTAAACTACCACACAGTATACCAAATTTATTTTTTGAGTACCTACTCATTATTGGCAAAGATTTAAAGAGAAATAGAAATAGTCTGCCATTACTCCAGTTGGAAGCCAAGAGGTACGATGCTTCCAGGTGGGTTCTTCTTGCTCAGGGTGTCTGAGTGTTGACACATATAGTGATAGATCAAGGCTTTGCATACAGTGAACTAGAACCAGGGCTGGAGTGGAGTAGGTTTCTTTTGTGTATTTTCTTTGCCTATTAATATGTAATACTGCAAATTTTCATAGCCAGCTTTGGAAGTAATTTTACTTTAATCTGGAACAATGTCAAAATAAGAATAACCTTAGGATAAATGAACTTAGGTTAGAGTCAACTCGAAGATGAACTAATGCAAATAGTGGAGACACTGATACTGATTATCTCTCTCTCTCTTCCCCACCATCCCTATAATGTACATACCATATTTTCTTTATTCATCTGTTCACGGACACATAGGCTGTTTCCATATCCTAGCTATTGTAAATAGTGCTTCAATAAACGTAGGGGTGCAGAAATCTCTTTGAGATAGATAGTGACTTTACTTCCTTTGAATATATGCCCAGAAATGGAAATGGTGGGTTGCATGATAGTTCTCTTTTTAACTCTTATGGAACTTCCATATTCTTTCCCACAATGGCTGTACCAATTTACATTCCCACCAATAGTGCATAGGAGTTCCCTTTTCTCCACATCCTTGCCAACACTTGTTATCTTCTGAATTTTTGATAATAGCTATCCTAACAGGCGTGAGGTGATATCTCCCTGTGATTTTGACTTGCATTTTCCTGATGATGACTGATGTTAAGCAACTTTCATATATACCTGTTGGACATTTGCGAATGTTCTCTGGAAAAATGTCTACTCAGAATCTTTGCACAAAATGGATTAAAGATCTAGATATAAGACCAGATACTATAAAACTCTTAGAGGAAAACATTCTCTGACATAAATGATAGCAACATCTTCTCAGATCCATGTGTCAGAGTAACGACAATAAAAAGAGAAATAAACAAATAGGACTTAATTAAACTTCAAAGTTTCTGCACAGCAAAGGAAACCCTAAACAAAATGAAAAGACAACCCACAGAATGGGAGAAAATATTTGCAAATGAATCCACTGACAAGGGATTCATCTCCAAAATTTACAAACACCTCCTACAGCTCAATACCAAAGAAACAAACAATCCCATCAAAAAATGGGCAGAAGATCTAAACAGACAATTCTCCAAAGAAGACATGCAGATGGCAAATAAACACATGAAAAGATGTTCAACATCGCTCCTCATTAGAGAAATGCAAATCAAAACATACTATGAGGTACCACCTTACACCAGCCAGAATGGCCATCATCAAAAAGTCTACAAACAATAAGTGCTGGAGAGGGGGTGGAGAAAAAGGATCCCTATTACACTGTTGGTGGGAATGCAAACTGCTGCAACCACTGTGGAAAACAGTATGGAGATTCCTCAGAACACTCAAAATAGAATTACCTTTGGATCCAGCAATCCCACTCCTGGGCATCTATCCAGAGGAAACCATGACTTGAAAAGATACATGTACTCCAGGGTTCATTGCAGCACTCTATGCAATAGCCAGGTCATGGAAACAACCTAAATGCCCATTGACAGAGGAGTGGATAGGGAAAATATGGTACATACACATAATGGAATATTACTCAGCCATTAAAAGGAACGAATTACTAACATTTATAGCAACATGGATGGACCTAGAAATTATCATGCAAAGTGAAACCAGTCAGATAATTAGACAGCAACACCCAATGCTACCGCTTTCATGCGGAAACTAAAAAGCCAATGAACCTCTTTGCAGAACAGACAATGAGTCACAGACTTTGGAAAACCTTGGTTTTTCAAATAAGACAATCTGGGGGGTAGGGGGATACACTCTGGGTTTGGGACACAAAATCTGTCAAATTGACTTGTGATGATTTATGTACACCTATAACTGAAATAAAATCCATTAAGTTAAAAAAAAGAATCTTTGGCCTCCTTTCAATTGTTTTTGTTTGTTCTTGCTGTTGAGTTGTATGAGTTTCTTATACATTTTGGATATTAACCTCCAACAAATAGGTGGTTTGCAAATATTTTCTCCATTTGGTAAGATGACTTTTCATCTTGCTGATTGTTTCCTTTGCTGTGCAGAAAAATTTTAGTTTGATATTGTCTCGCTTGTTTATTTTTGCTTTTGTTGTCTATGCTTTTAGGGTCATATCAAAACGATCATTGTCAATACCAATGTCAAGGAGCTTTCCTCCTTTTCTATAAGGAGTTTTACAGTTTCAGGTCTTAAGTCTTTAATCCATCTTGAGTCAGTTTTTTTTTTTTTTTTTTATGGTGCAAAGTAAGGGTCCAGTATTTCCCCAACACCGTTTATTGAAGATACTATCTTTTCCCACTGTATAATCTTGGTGTCTTTGTGGAAAATTAGTTGACATTATATTAGTGATTTGATTTCTGGGCTATCGATTCTGTTCCTAAGTATTTGTTTTTATGCCAGTACTACACAATTTTAATTATTATAGCTTTGTAATACAGTTTATAGTCAGGAAGTGTGATACCTGCTGCTTTGTTCTTTCTCAAAACTGCTTTAGCTATTTGGGCTTTTTTGTTGTTCCACATGAAGTTTAGGACAGGTTTTTCTCTACTTCTTTGAAAAATGCCATTGGCATTGGGTAGAGATTTTACTTAATGTGCAGATCACTTTGTGTAGGAAAATATTAATTCTTCCAATTCATGAGCACAAAATACCTTTCTATTTATTTGTGTCTTTGATGTCTTTCAACACTATTTTATAATTTTCAGTGCACAGATCTTTTACCTCTTTAAATCTACTTCTATTTTATCCTTTTTGCTATTATAAATGGTATTTTTTTCCTAATGTCATTTTGGGATATTTTGTTGTTAGTGTTTAGAAATGCAACTGATTTTTATATGTTGATTTTATATCCTGTAACTTTAATCAAATTATTACTATTATTTTTATCTTTTTAGGGCTGCATCTGTGGCGTATGGAAGTTCCCAGGCTAGGGGTCAAATTGGAGCTGTAGCTGCTAGCCTCCACCACAGTCACAGCAATGTGGGACCCAAGCCATGTCTGTGACCAACATCATAGCTCACAGCAATGCCAGATCCTTAACCCACTGAGTGAGGCCAGGGACAAAACCCACATCCTCATGGATACTAGTCGGGTTCGTCAGCCACTGGGGCATGAAGGGAACTCCTCATTCATTAGTGTTAATAGTTTTTTTGGGGGTAGGAGGGTAGAGTTTTTAGAATTTTCTATATATAACATCATGCCATCTGAAGATAGACACAATTTTACTACTTTATTTCCTATTTGGATGCCTTTTATTTCTCTTTCTTGACTAATTGCTCTTGCCTGGACTTCCAGTACTTTACTGAATAAAAGAGAGTGAGCATCTCTGTCTTGTTCCTGATCTTAGATTAAAAAGCTTTCAGCTTTTCACCATTGATGTTATGGTGATGTTAGCTACTGCAGTGTAGGCTTGTCATATATAGCTTTTATTATGCTGAGGTAACAATTTATTTGCTGAGAATTTTATCATGAAAGGATGCTGAACTTTGTCAAATGCTTTCCCTCATCCCTAAAATGTACCTCTGGCCCCATGTGTATAGAGAAACCCATTTAGGGGGAAAATACTTTGAGATGTACATCCAATTGGATTTCCATTATCCTTTTATTTCTTTCTCATCTTTCATGTAATCTTAAACTCCAGGCTACTAGGATGTTAGGGGTCATCACTTCCTTCAGTGACTCAAAAATCACTGTATCAGAGGTGTCTTCTTGACTATCTCATAAAAAGTTACACCTCCCCCCTGCTCCAACCTACACCTTGGCTATTCCCTCCCCACTCAGCCTCCTTTGTTTGTTTACATCTATCTTCTGCTGCCTGCCATGTTAGGTATATATTTATTTATCTATTCTCTCTGTCTTCCCTAGAACATAAGCACTATAAAGATGGGGCTTTATTCTGTGGTGCTAAGGTATCTTCAGTGTCTACAGTCATGTCAGACACTAACCCTGGCTCTGCACCTCACTAGTATTTTTCAAAAATCAAATAGCAGAATCAGGAGAATTTCCTCTTTTTCTTTTATTCTCTCTAGTCCTCACTGCTTTGAAGCTTTCTGCTGCCTTGTAGTAAATGACTTTTTCTATAGCTAATCAGTGTTTTCTGGTTATTATCAGTGGGATTTTGGTCTGCTGAAAATCATTCTATGCTTCCATGGAAGCAGAAGTCTATGTGTGCTTCCATCTGCCTCCATACGTTGCCAATTCCGCCAGTTCTAACCAACCTTCCTGTTTTCTGGAACCTTAGTGAATTAGAAACGTCAGGTCATCATTCCCTATTACTTGATGCCAGGATACCATGCCCCCTAGGACCTGGGAATAAGACTTCTGCCCATGCCTTTTCCTGTTCCTCACAGTAGGTTCAGGTCATCGGCTAAATGTTTCTAACTCATTATCTCATTTAAGGAAAACCATTAGGTCCTTTGGGTGTCACGGTGTAATGCGGTCTTACTTAAATTTAATATTTGGTTATTTAATCTCCTTAAAAATAATGTAGGGAATTTCTTATCATTTTCTACCATATTTGACTCACTTGTTAAATAGATGTGACATAAGCAGTGATTGCTAACTTCAATGACTGGCTTCTAGCTGAATTGAAGCACTATAAATTAACTTTCTTATTCATAAACTATGAGTATATAACAAAAGTATGTTGAGTACACTGTAAAATGAAATAAAACTTTTTAAAAAGATTCATGGTGATAGACTGAAACCCATAAAATGAATTAGAATATGGATAAAGTCTTATATTTAGACAAAAACCAACCAACCAAACTCTGGCTAAGGACAAGGTATACAAACATACCTTAAAAGCAGACTGTAGTGTTGATTTACCACAAACCATAAATGAATCCTAAGTGTAATGGGAGTGCTAAAAAAGGTAGAAGAGTAATTTTAATTTCTTCTAACACTAGTGTGGTATCCAGGTTAGTTCTACTTTTCTCAGTTATACCACATCTATGTTATACCAGTTGAAGCCTTCCTTTCTTTCTTTTTTTTTTAATGGCCACACCCATGGCATATGGAAGTTCCCAGGCCAGGGATAAAATCTAACCTGCAGCTGTGACCTATGCTGCAGCTGTGACAGTGCTGAATCCTTTAAACCACTGTGCTGGGCTGGGACTAAACTTATACTTCCACTGCAATCTGAGCTGCTTCAGTCGGATTCTTAACTCACTGAGCCACAGCAGGAATTCCTTGGCCTTATGCTTAAAGTGGACATGGATAAATAGGGATTCATGTATAAATAGTGAAGAACTTAAATGGCAATTTTAGATTAGAAAAACTTTCTTAACTCAAGACTTACACTTTAACAACTGAATTTAAATATTCAGTTAGCAATGATGGAAGCAAGGCCATGTCAACCTGCTTTTTACAGGTTTAGAAGTCTCAAGTCACACGTAGGTGTAATTGGGGACCCTACACCTGCAGATATTCTAATGATTAGATCTGTGGAATGATAATGGCTAATGAGAGAGAAAACTTGTCTATGGAGGAGTATTCAAATAGAAAGTAATGCTAGCAATATTCTCTGAGGCATACTGTAACAAAACTGAGTTACAGGAAATGATAGAGTTGATACGCTAAGCTTCAGTGTAATTCTGCAGCTCCACCTCCATGCTGTGAGAGGCAATGAAATAAGGAAAGGAAAAAAATCATGAAATTGTCTTTAGCCCTTACGAAACAGCAAACCCTAAGGAGACTAAGTGGATCAAAGAGAAGGGAGAGGAATGGTGGTTTTTAATTTTTTTTTTTTTGAGTAACAGATTCCTCCCTCCTGATTAAAAAAAATGTAAATGCTATACAGAACCCAATTTGGAAAATAAAAAAAGAGCTAATTTGAGTGGACAGGACTGGGGATAGTCACAGACTTGGAGCCCCACCCGTTCAGCTACCTCACCCTCAAAGAGGCCACTATGTTATCACTTTGGAAGTTGTATGCGTTAATACCCAAATTTCTGTCTAGGAGCTGAGGGCTTTGAATTCTCAGTGAAATAGTTGGTGAGGCTATCAGAGATAATCCAAGATTTTTCCTGAATTTATGAAAGGCTTAATCTTCGAATAGTAGAGTTATATTGAAATCTTGGGCAAAGATTGTGCATATGTGCATGGAGCTCTTCAGAAAAATCAAGGTAGGACTTCCAGCTATTGTGCAATGGGATTGGTGGTGTCTCTGCAGAGTCAGGATTCATGTTCAATCCCAGGCCTGGTTCAGTGAGTTAAAGGATCCAGTGTTGCCACAGCTGCAGAGTAGGTTGCAACTGTGGCTCAGGTCTGATGACTGGCCTGGGAATTCCATATGCCACAAGGTGGCCGAAAAAAGAACAAAAAACAAGGGAAAAAGATGGGAGAAAACATGGTTAATTCATCATAAGTCAGGAAAGGAATAAAACCAAGCAAAGAGATATATACAGAGGAGAGTGGTCAGGATGGTAAAGTCAGAAGACGCCCAAGGTTACCTCCTCTTGTGAGCAACAAAAATTACAACTATGTACACAGCAACTGTCTATGAGAAAGACCAGAAGACTAGTGGAAAAGATCTACAACTAAAGCTATAAAGAAGGTACCACAAAAGCAGGAGAGGAAGAGACACAGTATAGTCAAGACCCACAACCCTGGGTAGGCGACTCACAAACAGGAGAATTACAATTGCAGAGGTTCTGCCTGAGGAGCAAGGGATCCAAGCTCCACACTGGTATCCTCAGCTCAGGGTCAGGCACCAAGGAGCTGAGACTCCACAATGTTTTGAAGGCTTTGAAGGCCAGGATGGCTTATTTCGGGTAGAGTCAGAAAGCTGCATGAAACAAAGACTCCATTCTTAAAGGGAAAACATAAAATTTCACATGCTCCAAGACCCAGTGAAGAAGTGGTAATTTGGGAGGTGCCTGAATCAGAATTACCCGCTTACCTTGGAGAGTCTCTTGGAAGGGCAGAGGGCAAACTGGAGCTCACTGCGAGGACACAGACACTGGTGGCAGCCATTATGGGGAGTTTTTTCCTACCATATGGACACTGTTGCTGACAAGCACCATTTTGGAATCCTTGCCCTAGTTTATTAGCCTCAGGGACCTGGCCCCACCCACCAGCCTGTCAGCACTAATACTGAGATATCTCAGGCCAAGTATCTAGCCATGAGGGGACAGAGCCCTACCCATAAGCAGCCCAACTGCCTTAAGACCCCCTGAGCCCCCAGCTGCTCTGGGATTGGGCCTGTCAACCTGAGGACTGAGAATATCAGCCAGAGACCCTGGGACAAGATCCACCTGGCAGTGTGCTGGCACTATCCCCAGGACTAGGCTCACCTGCCATCAGGCAGGTTCTACACTGGGATCTTCTGGGTGTAGGACTCACTCACTAGCAGGAACACATCAGCTCTAGGACCAATGCAGTTTCAGAGCCTGCTGTGCCAGGAAAGCAACTGCCCTGGGATTGCCTGGACTCCAGCCCCACCCATCGCTAAGTTGACACCAGTTTTGAGATACATCAGACTGTAAAGCCAGCCATATTGGCACCCGGCCCCACTGACCAGTAGCTTAACATCAGCTCTGGGATCTCCAGGGCCCTGCAGCCAGAGACCCTGACACCTGGATACACACACCAGTAGACTGGCACTAACTCCTGGACCCTCTGGACCCCAGTCCTGCCCATCAACAGGCTGACAACAGCTCTAAGACACCTCAGACCCCTTGGCCAGCTGCCTTAGGATCCAGCCTCACTCACCAGTGGGCATATAATAGCTTTTGAACACCATGTAGATTAAATGATACAAGACTGGATTACTGGGCTGGAAGACAGAATAGTGGAAATCACTGACTTTTGTTTTTCAAAACTAAAAACATGCTAGACCTCTTTGTAGAACAGACAATGACTCACAGACTTTGGAAAACCTTGGTTTTTCAAATAAGACAATCTGGGGGGTGGAGGGATGCACTGTGGGTTTGGGATACAAAATCTGTAAAATTGACTTGTGATGATTTATGTACACCTATAATTGAAATAAAATCCATTAAGAAAAAAAATAAAAATAAAAACATGCTAGACCATGAAAGCAATAAGATGAACATTACAGAATTATTTTGATCAATATTCTTCTGATTTTATAATTTGCAAAATAAATATCATACAAATAACTCATGGATCATAGAAGATGTCATAATAAAAATAATAAAATATTTAGAACTGAAAAAAATTATAACAATATTTGTCACATTCAGTTAAAATAGTACACAGAGGGGCATGTATAACTTTAAACACATACATTAGAGAAGAAGAAAGACACAGATAATAAGTCACTTATTTTATTCAAAAAGTTAAAGAAAAACAACAAATGTAAATCCAAAAAAAGTAGATGAAAGCAAACACTAGTGATGGGAGCACTGAAGATGACACAGATGAATGGAAAGACACACTCTGTTCTGGGATTAGAAGTAATACTGTTAAAACGACCATATCACCCAAGGCAACCTTAAACCAAAAACTTTAAAGAAAGTGAATCATTACTCAGAAACTCCAACAAACCTCATACTAACGACTGAATGTTACACCCAATCTCTTATAAGTCAGGAACATGACAGAATTACCTGTCACAGTGTTTCTATTCAAAATTTTATTGGAGTTCAAGATAGTGCAGTGAGATGAAAAAAGAAATGAGGTATAAATATTGATATGCAAGAATTAATTGCATTATCTGAAGAAATTATAACAGTTTATATATAAAATCCAAGAGAATTTATATACTAATAGCACTGAGAAATTATTGTCATTCCTGTAAATCAAAGGATGCTAATTTGAAAACTATAGGATCTCACTCAAAATAGCAATAAAATCTACAAACTTTGTAAACTTTTGGAAACCAATAAGAGGTGGACCAATAGACATTAGCTAAACATTTGTATAACCATACTCTTAAGTACAATTTAATAGTTAATGAGAAAGAAATGAACTACTTCTATCAATATTGGGATAAATTATCTGGAGAAATTTTTGAGTAAAAATTATGTTTCACAATATCTGTAGTATTATTTTATTTTTGTAAATTAAAAAAAATGTACAGGGAGTTCCCTTCATGGCTCAGTGGTTAACTATCCCAACTAGGATCCATGAGGATGCAGGTTTGATCCCTGGCCTCGCTCAGTGGGTTAAGGAGCTGGCATTGCCATGAGCTGTAGTGTAGGTCACAGACATGGCTCAGATCCTGCGTTGCTGTGCCTGTTGCATAGGCTGACAGCTGTAGCTCCAATTTGACCTCTAGCCTAGGAACCTCCATATGCTGCCGTGTGACCCTAAAAAGCAAAAAAAAAAAAAAAGAAGTACAAAATAATGTGACCTATGCAACTAGGCATATACATAGGCTGTGAGGGTATAAAACATGGGTGGAAAAGATACTATATCAACTTCAGGATGGAGGGTACCTCTTGAGAGGGAGAGAAAACAGATTGGGAATTGAAGGATTCAAAAATAATGCCGTGTTTCTTTTTTTAAAAAAAGATCTGAAGCAAATTATACAAAATGATAAAATTTTCTAAATCTTGAGACTATGTGGCTGAATCTCTGTTTTATTAGTCTCATGTTTTTAATTTATTGCACAATTAAGTAATTTTTAAAAAGTTTAAAAAGTGAACAGGAGGGGAAGAAATGCACATAAAGTACACTGTGAGCACTTTGAGGAAGTCTGGCTACAAACAAGAGCAGAGAAATGCTGTGCTTTCTAAATGGAGAGGTTCTAGAAGAGAAAGCTGATGCTCAGGGTCCTCACCTACCAGAGCGTTTCCAGACTTCTCACGACTGTCTTATTCTAGGGGCAGAGATGACCTGGCTACAAAGTCTCTCAGCTGTTTTTAATCATCGGGGTGATGGATTCTGCCCACTTATCCAAAACATACACAATGAGGAAACACAAGCAGCTACATTTTCCTTTGAGATACTATAAAATTAAAAAAAGTATTTTCGGAATCATTTAAGAACTATTAAATCACAATTGGTAGAAGTGTTGATTATTGTATCATAGTTCTTCCAAAGTTAACAATTCCTTAGTCATTCCCAGAACACAGGGGTGTTCTTAACATTCGTGTTTAATGCCATTGTGTTTCAAGGGACTTGATGGTTTCTGTGTTTCCTTTTGTTTCTTTTTTGAAAAAATCATTTATTGATTTTTATTGTAGTTGATTTACAGTATTGTGCCAATTCCTACTATACAGCATAGTGACCCAGTCATACATACCTGCTTTTGTTTCAATTATTGTCTTGATGATCTCCAAATCAGACTAATCGGGAGGAATCTGGGAGAAAGCCCTCATTCTAAGTATGAAAAGGAAATATTTCTTACCATAATGTGCTTATGTTATTGAGTGGAGAGTTAGTTAATATAATCTTTTTAGTAAGACAATTCAGCAGTGCCAATTAAAAATTAAAATGCATATGGCATTTAACCATTTCTATTTCTAGAAATCTAACTTTCAGAGATACTTTCATTTGGGCACAAAGCCATGTATGGAAGGAAGCTCATTATAAAAAGTGTTCATTATAATACCACAGAAAATCCTTGATCATGTAGTTGTTTATATGCTTAGCAACTTGGAACTAGGCCAAATGTACACCAACAAGGAAATAAATGAAGTAGATCTCTCCATACAGAAAAGCAAGTTTATCTTCTCATATTGTCAAGTGAGAAAAAGAATGTTATGGAGCAATACATGCAATATGATCCCAGTAATGTTAAAAATTTCAAACCCATATACACATAAATATAGAACATACATGTATGTAGAGTTATAGAAAAGTTTTTAGCTCAAACTAGTAATAGTGGTTACTCTGGGAAAAGAAATTCAGGTGGTGAGATAGTGTGTTAAGAATGAATAATTTATAAAATATTAAAATTAATATAATTGTTATTTAAATATATATTCTACATTATGTGTCTATTCACATGTGTTTGTATTTTCTTAAGAATGCTTTGAATTCTCAAAGTATACTGAGTACAAATTCTATCTTTGAGATGCACTACTGAAATTTTGCCTTAGGAAATAAATTATAAAAATGCTTTCATTTTTTTTATGATCAGGAAAATATTTTTTAATAAAGGAAGTTATGCATGTTTAGTGTGGAAATTTCAACAATACAAAAAAAAAGCAGAGAAGAGAATGAAAATCAGTCGTGATCTCATTCATAATATTTGAAGCTTTCCCTTCCTCTCTGTGTATGGCTGAGATAACAGCATACTTGCTGCTTTTAATCCTGATTTTTTATTTAACACATAAATGTTTACCTGTGTCACTAAGAGCTGTTCAAAAACGGAGTCACATAGATTCCTCACCATTTACTCAACCATCCCTCATTGGTCTCAGATTTAGTTAACAACCTTAAAATCTATTTCTGACTGCGACTCCAGAACACATCTGTGGAATTAGAGACCCTCTGGTAATGTGGCCAGCATCTGTCTAACATGGTCAAAGGGAAAGAAAAGAATCTAGGATCTTAAGGACACACTGATAGGGACCAAAGCCCTTGTTGGGAAGCAATGGCCAAGAGCATAGATTGTTTCCTCTTTCCTCTCTCGTGTGATGGTACTGGCAAAAGCTATCCATGATTGACATAAATTGAGTCCACTTTTGCAGAAACCTTCTATTTTCATATACTACATGGAATAACAGTCCAGTAGAGGCCATGTCATATGATTTAAACAAAGCAAAATCCAAGGAAAAAGGACCCTGATGGAAAAGACCCTCAGCCCCTAAGATTCATGGAAGGGAGATCTAATGGAATTTGTTTGCTATTGGAAGAAATGTGGGGAATCCTGAAGCTTAAGGACAAATACTGAAGGACTATTTGCAGGTGTGAAAAGCGAAGCCTTTTCCAAAGGTTCATTAAATCACACAGCTTGCCTTGGAGAGGATTTCCATGGCGAAACTTGCTTTGTTTTTCCAGGCCAACAGCAGAGGAAGGAGCTGCAGAAGCCCTGGCTGGGGCCACCCAGGCTGTAATGGAAGCATGGGGTTTCCAGCAGAGGCCTCTGGCCCTCTTGCCCACAGGCCCAGGGATAGGAATTCCTTCTCTAGTCTCAGCTTGAGGTTTCTCTTTTTGTTGGACTCACCGCAGATTGAAACAACAAAGGCAATGGAAGCCTACAATCCTTGATGGATGGTATGAATGGAAACCACAGGCCTGGAAATTCAAGGGCTTTGGCAAAAACACTGCTTTGTTTTTCATGTCCCTTAACTGATCTGGCCAATGCCGCAGGTGACAAACAGTGAACAACACTGGGTATGGTGTGTGTTGTAATTAGATGGGTGGGTTAGTTTGGAGCATCTGTGAGACTAGAGCCACCCCATCCGCTATTCTTGCAGTTATTTTGTGGCTTGCTCACACAAGCTAAGGGCTCCCTCGGCTAGGCTGATTTTATTTAAAGAAAACTAAGCTCATCGCCACTTTCACTAGCACGTGTTTGGATGTTTTCTTTTTCTGATCCACCTTTGCCAAGCCGCATATTCTATGATAAATAGAGACTACCTAACTTTCTGTTGACCGGGTTTTTTCTTGCATCACTCCATCTCCTACTGAAATGCCTCGGGGGCAGCTCATTTGATCAGTCATTCATTGTTCTGTTGGCTCATTCGCTTGTTCATTCAGTACACATTGATTAAGCATCTGTGTGGGTATACTCCTCCTGAGGCACTGTACTTGGGAATACAATGGAGAATAAAAGCAGATCTAACCCTGCTCTGATAGAGTAGTATGAAAAACTAAGATCAGGGCTCTGATGTAAACGGGCCGTCACAAGAGAATGTGGGACATAAAGGCTAGAATCCCAACAGTTCCCTGGTGACCATAGGCAAGTAGGTACCACAGAGCTCACCTGAAGGTGACAAGGAGGCTGGAGCCTGAGATGTGCGGTGGGGATTCCTTTTCATATAGTCTTCAGGGGTGGGTGGTGATAGATTCCCCACTTAATCAATGGTGTTGTATTTAGCTATGTTACTCTGAAGGAATGAATAAAATGGAGGCTGCCACGCCAACAGTGCCAACATGAAGCCAGGAGTCCCCTGAGGAAGCAGGGCCTATGGATGTCTCCAACTGGCTGGAACATGAACTTTGACCTGAGCCACAACATCCTGATAGAACTGTTTACATAGTGAATTCCCAAATAGCACTAGCCTTAGGAACCAATCATGTGTAGACAAAAATGGTTCCAGTCTGCCAGCACCAATCATAATTCTCGCAAAACAACTTAAGGTAGCTTCTTCGTTTTCTCTTTAAAAACATTTTGGTTTTCAGTGATCCTCAGAGCATATTCTACTCAAATCCGTGTCTCCTAAATTGCAATTTCTAAGACCCCAGATAAATGCTTCTGTTGCCATACAGCTCTGGTCTTATTTTTCAGTTGATGTGAAATTGGTAACTGTCATCGCCATTACCAATGTCACCAAGTACAAAGTGCTCACCTGTGCTAGAAGATGGCATCAGAACACAAATTTTATTGATTAAACTGGGTTACAAAATCTACTGAAAAATCTTTCTTGGGGAAGCAAATGACTGAGTCACGAATGGAATTCTGGCCCCAGTCATAACACTTCTGACATCACATGTGGGTTTTTCACACCAACCAAATCTCTTCAGACATCAACTGGGGGTCCTACAGTTTAATTCAATTTTGACACCAACTACATGGAGTCAGTGTAGACCTGTAGTCCCACAAGATTACCCCCCAATTCAGATGCAAACTGAAAGTAATAGGTTCCCAGGTTACCCCAAACTCTTCTAGCAACAAATTAGAGATTCCCGTAGCACCCTTTTTCTCAGGTTCCATCATTTGCTATTATGTCTCACCAGCCCTTTATATGGACAAAGAATGTCACCTGGCATTTCAGTAAACAAAAGATGTTGCAGCCAAGCAAGTCATCAAGCCATCAGTATGGTGCTCTCCCTAGCGGTGCACCCTGAGGAAATCCGGGATGGAGAAAAGACAGAATAGTGGCCCTAAATAGTTTTAAGGTGCAGCTCAAAGGAATAATTTCAATAAGCACAGAAAAAGCATACGTAATGACTGTTGAGCAAATGAGGCAGGTGTGTGACTAAGCATTGTGTGTGAAGTAAAATGACAGTATTTCAATTTCCCTGTGTGGGGAAGGAGTGATAAACAGGTTTTCCTCTTAGAAACAGTTCTTTATTTTTGTGGCAGTGGTAGGATACCTGAGAATCCTAGCTTCCTCTTAGTTTCAAATGTCCCTTGGGAAAAGGAGTTGAAACTGAAAGGATCTGTCAGAGCCATGAATATTTAGAGGAACACACAGCACTTCCCAATTAGGACTGAGTTCCCCAGGAGTTCAAGAAACCAGGTAGCCTACATTTGAGGTAAATTCAACTTGTTATTTTTGTTCTATGTTGTTTGACATCACAACACTCGAAATCAACCTACATTACTTCTGTTGCTTTCAAATCTTATGTTTATTCCTTGATTTTTCCCAATGTTTGACTCAAAACTCCTTGAGGAAATGCATTGTCTTATTCTTTCAGTTTTAGTTTCTAATTCTTTCATTTCAGCTCAATACAAGGTTCTGTAGATCTACACACCAGAAGCTCTAAAAAACATTCCATTTCCTCATTTAAGAGTCTGCTATCACACAGAATCCCCTCTCCCACACCTGGCATAACATATGCTCTGTTTGGTTCCTTTAAGCCACTCAAGGACTGTTAAGGCTGCCACCTCAGGCTTTGTGTACAGATGTTTCTGCTGGTCCCTGAGTGTAGGATGCCATCACTTTCCTCTGGAAGTGACTTCCAGAAGTAGAAAACCTCTGTTTAACCTCTGTAGAAGTACACTGTGCCCTTTTCAGTGTCGGTTTCTTGAAAACACAGATAAAAGGAGGATAATACACCAGTGGAAAATTGAGGCAAAACACTCCACAGGCCAGCTGGGTGGTTCTGAGGGAAACCATGTGAATGGCTCACTCTTGCCCCACACAGTTCAGTTGGCTGGGTGCCAGTGTGTGCCTGGTGGGGAAGCCATCTCAGGCTTGGAGGGATGTGTAAAAAAACAAACAGAAACCTCAGTTAAACAGAGTCAGCAGTCCAGAAAGGGAAGCCCTCACACCCTGCATTGGGAGCAGAGCTCAACAAGAAAAAGAAAGACTTCTTCTTTGGCAAGCACACAGCCAATGAAAAGCCATGGACTCTTTGTTTACTGTAGTCCTCCCAACTTCCTTTTCCTCTTTATAAAAGTGTTCTCTTTCCCTTGTGGTCTGTAGACTTGCATGTGGCCCACCATGGTTGCAGATCCTAAACCGCCATTCTCTGCTGATCCCAAATGAACTTGTCTTTACTGGCGAAATACCTGGCAGTCTGTTTATTTCAACATATGAAGGGCACCGGCGCCTGGCTCTGTGTGGTTCTAGTGCATCAGGAGCTCAGAGTCACAGTGTGCATAGACGGGGGCAGATCTGCCCATGACACTGAGGTGAGCATCTCTCCAGGTTGTCAGTTCCTAGAGGCCTCTGCTCTTGTAACACCATTTATAGCTTCAAGGCCCCAGCCTGAACGTAGGATGATGACCAGTTCACAGGGCGTTTCAAGTATGACTTAAAATTTGAATCAGAGTTTGTTTTAGGCAAATTGGAGTGGGAACTGCATATGCTGCTCCTCTAGGCAAATGATTCTTCCCCAGACAGGTGATTTGGAACAGAAGTAGTATATTCAGCCGCATTTTATTCCTAAGTCTGGCCAGGGAGGATTTTTCTAGGCATTAAAATTCCATGCCACACTGTGATTTAGGAGTCAGAAGAATTACTACTATCTGTGAAATCTCAAGCAAATGACTCCTTCTTACCATTTCCCCATCTATAAAATGGATGGAAAGGGAAGTTAACTCTGATCCTTTCTTCCTCCTAAAAATGAGTCTAAATGAGAAGGTATACCAAGTACGTGTAGTTCTGGAAAGGACTGCTCTCCCATCCCAAGCTCATTATCTTCCGTGATAATGAATATATCTGCTGGACCACATGGTGCTGATCCACCTAGAGACATTAAGGGGCGCTGAGTCCAGCTGCAAGGCTGCTGTATTTTCTTGCTAATGAGGACCCCGTTGCTAAAAGGTACACACACTCTCTTTCTCTCTCTTAAGGTGACCAAGCTCCCTGGTTTGGGTTGGGCTGTGAGGTTTCTGGAAAGCAGTTCTTTCAGTGCTAAAACCAGGACAGTCCTGGGTAAACCAGGAAGGTAGGTCATTCTACTGGTAGAAATTAGAGAGTAAAATGCCCTTCCTTCTGTTACCAAATCTCAATTTATTTGAGGGGCTGTATTGTGGGAGATAAAGGGAAGATGATTTGTTATAAGCTATGTCTTGATTCTCCACTTCCCAGGCTCCAGTTTGGATAGAAATCTGCCTGGCCAATTCAGTTGCAGTCAATTAGTGACTTTGAGGGGTTATGGTTAGGATTCCTTATGAAAGACCCTCATCACTCATGGGGTGAGGGTGGGGTGGGAGGTGTAGGCACTATGAATAGGGAAATTCCTTTAATTCTATTATTCCCATAATGATGACTTGTTCCTCCTTCTAGCATCTTCCCCTCCCACAACGTTATTGTTTGTATTATCATTTTAATTGCCTGAGAGCTTAGTACATCCATCAGCCTATTTAATATTCTATTTACCCCTGGGCACCAAACATAAGGATGTAAAAAGAGCAAGGCTGACATCAGCCCTCTCAGTTGATGAAATCTACAGCTTCTAGCAATTGTTGATCAAAAACATGAATAGGTAGAGTCTTAGATTTAATAAAAATGGCTTTCCTCTAGCCCTTAGTAATTAGATTTTAGAAAAGCATCAAAGGTGCTAATGCCTGGCAGAAGCAGAAATGAAGAAATGAGTTTAGAAAAGCTCAGGTCTGCTTAGTGATAAATAGTCAATAATTCATGATTTCATTAAATGCCACCCCACTTCTTTTTGGCAAGTCTATCTTTATGAGAGGCAAAACCAAGCACTGAACAGGATCTTGAACATAACTACATCTCTACTATCATGGTCTTAGAGTGTAACAACTCCAAGTTGATAATCTGCATATGCAAGGATTTGGTAAAACAGATTAAAATCTGGAAGCTCTAAAAAACTGAGGCTGAAGAATCTATAATTGCAAGCTATCTTTAGAGACTGTAGAATCTATAATTGCAAGCTATGGCCACACCTGTGGCATATGGAGGTTCCCAGGTTAGGAGTCAAATTGGAGCTATAGCTGCCAGCCTACGCCACAGCCACAGCAATGCAGGGTCCAAGCTGCATCTGTGAACTATACCACAGTTCACGGCAATGCCCAATGAGCAAGGCCAGGGATCGAACCTCCATCCTTATGGATGCTAGTCAGATTTGTTAACCACTGAGCCTTGACAGGAACTCCCGAAAGCTATGGTATTTAAGTATTTCCAAATGAGATAGTTGATAGTTCTCCCCACCTCATATCAGGAACAATTATCAGTGACAATCCCCTGGGAATTTGATAACTGGTACTATGTTGGTATTGTCTTCCTTCCTTCCTTCCTTTCTTTCTTTCTTGCCATACCTATGGCATGCAGAAGTTCCCAGGCTAGAGATGAAACCTGTGCTACAGCAACGGCCCAAGCCACAACAGTGACAATGCCAGATCCTTAACTTGCTATGCCACCAGGGAACTCTTGTTTGTCATTTTTACAGAGGGTAGATGCTTTTCTCTTTCATATCTCACAACTGGGTATCGAACCCATCTTCCTCCAGTCATGAGGAAAATGAGCCAGAGTACCTGGCCACAGAATGAGCTTCCTATGCACAGGAATATAAACCACAGAGAGTATAACTTGCGAAAGCATTTCCTGAAATAAAAGGACAAAACCACAGAGCACTTTAACAGTCCCGTAAACTCACAGATTTAACACAATTCACATAAGAACTTCATCAGGACACATGTTTGTGTATTTATAGAAACAGAAAGTATGACAGAAAACAAAGTTGGGCAGATAATCAACTCATTCACAAACCATTATAAACCAAACTGGAAAGATACACTTGTGGCCTGAAATTTTAATTTTGGAAGAGTTCTTGGTATTAGCAAAGTTAAAAAAAAAAAAAGTCTTGAAAATACTTACCCTGACTCCTGGTGACAATAGCAACTGATGATCAAAAGGAGTCAAGTGGGGCTGGGCAGGAGGGGGGACCCGGACTTAGGGAAACTGGTGACTCAGAACAATGGAAGAATACACGTTACATACCACCCATAATGCTGGCAGATAGTGCTGAAACTGAGACCTTACTATGGGTTTGAAACAGGCCAAGTGACCCATTCTTTTGTCTGCCATCTACACCGCTTCCCTTTGCCTTTACTTTTTTTTTTACAGCACTGGAAGAATTGCTATAATGGTGAGAATTGCTGTGCCAAACTTAGAAGCAAGAGAAGATGATTATATGACTAGAATGACATTCAGTTAGAGCCACTGGAGAACTTCAGAAGTCAGGAGCTGAAATATAGTTTTCCATGTAGATCGCCCAGTCCATAGCTCAGCATGGTTGTCCCCTACCCTCATAGTCTGTCACCCTTTTATACTACCTCTTCATTTTTTTTTCTTTTTTGACCATGCCTGTAACATGTGGAAGTTCCCGGGTCAGGGACTGAACCCAGGCCACAGCAGCAACCCAAACCACTGTAGCGACAATGCCAGATCCTTAACCTGCTGTACCACAAGAGAACTGCAGTAGTAACTCTGGCACCACAAGAGAACTGCAGTACTAACTCTGTCTTACACGTTACTCTGCAGGAATGTGTCTGCAAGTAGCAAGTCATCATTCAGTGACCTTTACATAGTGAAAAGGCTCCTCTGGTTTTTAGCTTGAGTGCTCAGAGGGATAAGCCTATTCTTGGAGTCAACCTTGTTCCTCTGGAGGTCAGACAAGAGGGTTCTAGTTTCCATTTTGATTACATCTAACAGCATGACTCTTTGGATTTCTATTTCCTTCTTGTGGGATATAAAGTTGAATTGGATTGAGAATCTAATATTCCTCCTAGATCCAGAATTCTGTGAAATTTAAGCATTTATAATCCCATTTGGAAATATATGAACTCTTCCATAATCTCTTAATGCAATGATGACAGATCATCCAGAGCAAAAAGGGGTTGAGTCCTGGTTCAGCATCTCCAAGCAGTATTATTTCTGAGGTTATCTCCTTGACTTTTCCATGAGGTGTCCAGGTGTCTTTCCCAGGTTGCCAGCCACGGTGCTGGAGACAGGCAGGGGAAAAGAAGCTATTAACAATGCAATTAAAATCCTCATGTTTTGACTGTCTTCATTCTAAGGGCAAAAGCAAGGAAGGATGGAAGGTGAGTGTTTGGGCTGTTTTTGTTCCTTGTGATAGAATGATTTTTTTTTTCTCAAAAATCACCGATCCTTCTTTTACTTCTCCAACCCTTCCCCCTGCTTATTTTTTTTCATTAAAGTATAGTTGATTTACAGTGTTTCTTCAATTTCTGTTGTACAACAAAGTGACTCAATCACACACAGTTCCTTGTGCTATACAGTAGGGCCCCACTGCCCATCCATTCTATTTTTTTTTTCATATTAACAATGAATTTTGTTTCAGTTATAGGTGTACAAACATCATAAGTCAATACGATAGATTTTGTGTCCTAAACCCACAGTGCGTCCCCCCACCCCCCAGATTGTCTTATTTGAAAAACCAAGGTTTTCCAAAATCTGTGAGTCATTGTCTGTTCTTCAAAGATGTTCATTGTGTCTCTTTAGTTTCCACATGTAAGCGGTAGCATTGGGTGTGGCTGTCTAATTGTCTGACTGGTTCCACTTCGTATGATAATTTCTAGGTTCATCCATGTTGCTATAAATGTTATTCCGTTCCTTTTAATGGCTGAGTAATATTCCATTATGTGTATGTACCATATCTTCCCTATCCACTCCTCTGTCGATGGGCATTTAGGTTGTTTCCATGACCTGGCTTCTTCCCTCTCTAGCTGCTT
>PVHT020001751.1:2424058-2467544 GCA_004024745.2 Catagonus wagneri
TATCAATCTTTGCCTCCAGTCTATTTCCAATGCCTTGCATCATCTTCAGCATCAACAGTCTAAAGTCTCTTTCTGAGAGGCTGGTAATCTCCTCATCACTGAGCTGTTTTTCTGGGCTTTTCTCTTTCTCCCTTATCTGGGTTAGAGTTTTCTGTCTTTTCATTTTTATAGGTTTTTGGTGTGGTGACCTTTTTGCCAATAATAGAGTGGTAGCCTCTCTTAGTTCTGGCGTTTGCCTCCCCTGTGACTAAAGCTGGTATGGGCGGGGCTTGCTGTAGGCTTCCTGATGGGAGGGAGTGATGCCTGCCCACTGGTAGGTGGGGTTGATTCCTAGCCCTCTGATGGGTGGGGTTTTGTCTCTGGATGAGATTAGAGGCTGGCTGTGTGCCTGAGGGGTCTTTAGGCAACCTGTTTACTGATGGGTGGGGCTGTGATCCCACCTGGATTATTGTTTGGCCTGGGGATTCTCAGTGCTGATGAGAGGGACCAGATTTTCCCAGAAATGGTCCCCTCCAGAGAAATGCAGGCTAATGAATGTTCCCGAGAGCTTCACCTCCAATGTCCTTCCCCCACAACAAGCCACAGTCACCCCTATTTTCCCAGGAGATCCTCCAGGAATTGCAGTTAGGTTCCACCTGGATTCCTAAGGAGACTGCTTTGCCCTGGGACCCAGTGCACGTGAAAGTCTGTGTGTGCCTTTCAAAGATGGGGTCTCTGTTTCCCCCAGTCCTGTGGAGCTCCTGCACACAAGCCCTGCTGGCCTTCAATGCCAGATGCTCCGGGGGCTCTTTCTCCCTGTGCCCGATCCCCAGACGTGGGGTTTTGACGTGGGGCTCAGAACTCTCAGTCCTGTAGCTGCGTCTCTGTGATGCAGTTACTTTCCAGGCTGTTGGGGCTTCCCACCCAGGAGGTATGGGGTTGCTTCTATCGCGTAATCGCCCCTCCTACCTCTTGATGTGGTCTCCTCTTTGTCTTCTGGAGTAGAATATCTTTTTTGGAAGTTTACAGTCCAGTTGGTTGAAGGCTGCTCGGCATTTGGTTGTAGTTTTGCTGTTATTTGGGAGAGAAGTTGAGCTCCAGTCCTTCTATTCTGCCATCTTAATCCAATCTCGTGATAGAATATTTTTGATCCTTGCCTCATTATTTCTTGAAAAATAAAGTAGAAGATGTACCCGATAACTCTTCCAATTAGAAGTAGACTTTTAGTTTGTACTAGATCCTAACCTGTTAGAGGATTTAAGCATTTATTAAAGGGAAAATACTTAACATTCTCAGTATTATTGGCCATAATATAGCAACTGGTAACATGTTACAATACTATATTTGACCTTGGATATTTATCAGATTGCTCAAAACAGCTATTTTTTTTTGTAAGAACATAGGTGAATATCAGCCATTCAATTTTGCCTTTTTTTTTTTCCTAATGAAAAGTCTCCTGACCAGTTTATGGCTCTGAAAAATTGTGATGCAGACAAAGGTTAAGTTGATTGATTTGATTTTCCCTGCTGGTTTCTTAGCTTTTCCGTTATAATTGTATCCTTGTGATGCTGTTTTTTAAAAATAAATAATTGTTTGTTTGTTTGTTTGTTTGTTTTTGCTTTTTAGGGCTGCAGGTGCAGCATATGGATGGAAGCTCCCAGGCTAGGGGTCAAATTGGAGCTGCGGCAGCTGGCCTACACCACAGCCACAGCAACGCATGTGCCATGTCTGTGACCTACACCACAACTTAGGACAATACTGGATCCTTATCCCACTGAGTGAGGCCAGGGACTGAACCCGCATTATCGTGGATTCTAGTTGGGTTTGTTACCACTGAGCCACAATAGGAACTCCTAAATAATGTTTTTATTTTAGAATAGTTTCAGCTTTATAGATGAGTTGTGATGATAGTACATAGTTTCCATATACCATCCCTACTGTTAAAATTCTGCATTAATATGGTACATTTGCCATAATTTTAATGAACCAATATTGGTATGTTATTATTAACCATAGTCCATACTTCATTCAGATTATCCTCAAATGTCCTTTATCTGTTCTAGGATTCCATCCAGGGAGCCACTCTACATTTACTCATCACGTTTCCTTAGGCTCCTCTTGGTTATGAGAGTTTCTCAGACTCCCCTTGTTTTTCATTTTTATTTTTTTGTCTTTTTAGGGCTGCACCCATGGCATATGGAAGTTCCCAGGCTAGGGGTCAAAGTGGAGCTGCAGCTGCTGGCCTACACCACAGTCACAGTAATGCCAGATCTGAGCCGCATCTGTGACCTACACTGCAGCTCAGAGCAATGCTGGATCCTTAACCCATCAAGTAGGTCCAGGTATCGAACCCTTATCCTTACGGTTACTAGTCAGGTTCGTTATTGCTGAGTCACAATGGGAACTCCCTAGATTGTCCTTGTTTTCGATGACAGTTTTGAGAATTACAGTAAGCATGGGTTAATAATAACACCACCAATAACATTTTGTGGCCTTGTATTAAGCTGAGCAATGTGCAAAGTCATTTAGTTATATTAACTCATTTAATTCCTACAGTATCCATATAGGGAGATCTATTATCATCCTCTTTTTATAGCTGAGGAAAGGGAAGCATACAGTGCTTAAGCAATTTATCTAAGACTATATAGTATAAATGGCAAAGCAGGGAGACCAACACAGGTAGGTTGATTACTGAGGCTGCATTCTCTCCTTTTTTTTAATTGACATATAGTTGATTTACAATGTTGTATTTCAGATGTAAACCAAAGTGATTCAGTTATACACAACCATTTCCATTATAGATTATTATAAGATTCTGAATATTCTGTTTTTTGTTTGTTTGCTTTTAGGGCCACACCTGCGGCATATGGTAGTTCTCACAGGTTGAACTGGAGCTGTAGCTACCGACCTATGCTATAGTCACAGCAAGAGGAGATCTGAACTGTAACTGCAACCTACACCACGTTCATGGCAACTGCTGGATCCTTAACCCACTGAGCGAGGCCAGGATCAAACCCACATCTTCATGGATACTAGTCAGGTTCATAACCTACTGAGCTAAAACAGGAACTCCCTGAACATTCTTTTCCATTATATGTTATCACAAGATATTGAATACAGTTCCCTGTGCTATATAGTAGGTTGTTATTATTTACCTATTTTATGTATAATAGTTTGTATCTGTTAACCTCAGACTCCTAATTTACTCTCCTCCCTTCCTTCCCCTTTGGACACCAGAAGTTTGTTTTCTATGTCTATGAGGTTATTTCTGTTTTGTTAATAAGTTGGTTTTCATCATTTACGATTTCACATACAGTGATATCATGTGATATTTGTCTTTCTTTGGCTTATTTCACTTGGTATGATAATCTCTAGGTAATTCCATGTTGCTGCGAATCGTATTATTTCATTCTGTGTTATGGCTGAGTAATATTATATATATATATTTTTTTCCATCTATATACATGTCTATCTATCCCACATCTTTCTTATCCATTGCTCTTTCAATGCATACTTAGACTGCTTCCATGTCTTGGCTATTGTAAATAGTACTGCTTTGAACTATCTTTTCAAATCAGAGTGTTTTCCAGATATATGCCCAGGAATGGGATTGCTGGAGCATATGCTAACTGTATTTTTCACTTTTTAAGGAACCTCTATACTGTTCTCCATAGTGACTGTACCAATTTACACTCCCACCAAGAACATAGGATGGTTCACTGAGACTGTATTCTTAACTGTCATACTTGGTAGAGAGCAATGATGGAAAACCCCTTAGCTCTGTACAGTTCTTTACAGAGTACTTTCACATATATTACAACCACAACCTAAAGGCCCTGGTAATCAGGGCAGGCGCTATCATTTCTGGAGGCCCAACACCCTGGTGTGGGCTTTGCTACAGTCTGATCGTAGTCAGGCCTGTATTACAATTACTTACGTAGGTATCAGCTTTGTCTGCAGGCCTGTCTTATTCCAGAGGGAAGAGCCTCTACTTCTCTACTGCTATCTTCCCTGTGATGTCTGCTGTTATGTTCCTTTTTACGTGGTAGTCTCTTAATGAGTACTTGCTGAACTGGGTTTCTCATTCACAGTGTAAGAAACTGAACATTAGAAAGTTAAGAAAAGCCAAAAAGATTTTATTTTTCATGTAAATTGTGGGGCTTTAAGATCTTTTTTGAAAAGTCCATTCTTGGGAGTTCCTGTCATGGCTCAGCAGTAACGAAACTGACTAGTATCCATGAAAACATGGGTTCGATCCCTGGCCTTGCTCAGTGGGTTAAGGATCCATCGTTGCCATGAGCTGTGGCGTAGGCTGGCAGCTGTAGCTCTGATTTGACCCCTAGCCTGGGAACTTCCACATGCCATGGGTGTGGCCCTAAAAAGACAGAAAAAAAAAATTTAAAAGTCCATTCTTTGGTAGGAGCCTACTTTATTGATAGTCTACGTACTTATTAAAAGCCTCTCAACTAAGTTGATGAGGGAAACAAGAACAGGGACTAGTAAAATTCAGGTAACTTTAAAACAGAATTATTTTCCCAACAAATTCCCTTCCTGGTGGCAGCATAAGTATGATATTTATTTTCATTCCCTTTTGGACAAGTCCTATCAGACATAGTTACAGAATCACAGCATTTCAATTTTTCTCTTTGGCTTTGTATGTAACTGGAAGAGATGTTGACAAAAGTAAGGAAAATGTTTCAAAGTGAAGAGAAAAAAATAAAAGAACAAGTTGGCGAATGGAAAGTTCAACATCCACTCTCCTCCAGGAGGTAACAGAGAGGATTACTGTATACTTCCTTTATCCAGAAAGAGACCCAGAATCATCAGTTGTGCCAGAGACCAGCCATCATCCTGCAAAGCAGGCTGGGTAAATCCTCATGATGTCAGGAGCGGTACTATGGTTACTCTTTCCATAGGCTTAACATTGAGAGGCCCAGTGAACAGGGTATGACTTGAACTTGCTTTGTAGACAAATATTGTATCTGGGTACAAATACTAGCTGTGTGAACTTGCCAAATTCTGCTACTTTTTGAACCTTATTTTATCTTTAAAATGGACTTAATAATGTTATCCCAGAGCTGCTGTGAGCTTTAGAAATAAATGGATAAATGATGTATTAAAAGCCCAATGGGTGACAAATAGCTTACATTTACTATGTGTAGGTATCATGGACCTGCATGTTTTCCAGGCTAAGGACTGATGCAGATGGCAACCTCAGTCACATTCTAGCCCTGGACTCCATACTCCTTTCTTCCACTCAATCTTTTCAAAATGCAAGCTGAAGTCATTAAAAAAAAAAAAAAGGCATTGTCTTGCAACTCAGGGAAACCAGCTTCTGGATTCAGTCCAATCTCTGCTTCCAGTATGGCCCCTGGAGAGGGCCTCCATCTACTCTCCACATCTTCAGGGCCAAGGTACAGGAAGGCAAGTCCAAGAGTGTGGCATCCACCAGACCTCTTCTGTCCCCCAACCCCAGCCTGTGACTCCCTGTCCTCTGGGCTAGTCTGACCTCTGTTTTTCACTCATATTATATTTGGCATTTCTATCACCAGGGCCTGGGCAATTGAGCAAAACCTTTGGGCCAGAACTGGGCACTGTTTCCGAGGAGTTCCCCTAGGCGAACTGCTTGATATGCTGCTGGGTATGAGTGAGTGGTTTTGACAGCTGTAGGGAGAGGTGCTGAGTCCTGGGTTGGGATGGGTGATGAACACACTATAAATCCCCTGTCTGCTGAGAACATAAATCTGAGGGCTGCGCAAATTCCGAGGCAAGGAAATTGGAACTCTGGAGCCAGGTAAACAGACCTGAGTCAACAGAAGCAGAGAAACAAGCTCTGTGGCCCCACCACTCGCAGCCTTGGGCTGGGTTAGCAGAGTCCAATGGGTGGCTTCTTAGGAGTCATCTTTGATTTTTATGGTTTTGTGAGGCTTGGGAAAGAAAATACATGCAGGGTAAGGGTGGGGCACCTTCTTGCAGTGGCCAAGCAACTGCTCCCAGTGCCATGGCACCTAGTAGAGTTTCCAGGATCACTCAGAGCTGCTGGTTGCTTCTCCCTCCAGGGACGTGAGGAAAAGGCTACAGAACTGCCCCACGGGTCATTGACGGTTAGGTCCTTTGGAGAAAACAAAGGGTGGCAAGTCGGAGCACCCGCATTCCAGACCCTGATTTGCCACTAACTGACAACACTTAGACCTCTTGACTTCTCTGAATTTTTATAAAATGAACACAATATTCATATCCTGCCTACCTCAGAGGGTCGATTGAGATTAGAGATGTCGAATTTTTGGAAGCGCCTTACCTTACATAGCTCTCAGACTGTATATGAACATTTATTAATGACAAGAAAATGATAGCTATCAATTGCTAAGCACTTTTTGTGTGTATTTGATTTTTAAATTTAATTTTTACTTTATATTGGAATATATTTGATTTACAATGTTGTATTAGTTTCAGGTTCCTGGACCTTTGTTGGAAGTTTTTAAATTACAGATTCACTTTTAGTACTTGTGATTTGCCTATTCATATTTTCTATTTCTTCCTAGTTCAGTCTTGGAAGTTCTTCCTTTTCTAATAATTTGTCCATTTCTAGGGTTATCCATTTTATTGGCATGTAGTAGTCTCTTAAAATTCCTTGTATTTCTGTGGTGTCAGTTGTAACTTCTCCTTTTTCAATTCTAGTTTTATTGATTTGAGCCTTCTTTTTTTTCTTAATGAGTCTGGCTCATCAACGTTCATCAATTTTGTTTATCTTTTTAAAGAATCAACTTTAGTTTCATTGATGTTTTCTACTCTTTTTTTTGTCTCTATTTCATTTATTTCTGCACTGATCTTTAAGATTTCTTTCCTTTTGCTCACTTTGGGTTTTATTTGTTCTTCCTCTAGTTTAAGTGTAAGGATAGGTTGTCTGAGATATTTTTTTTTCCCTCTAAGGTAAGATAGCAACTTCCCTCTTAGAACTGCTTTTGCTGTATCTCATATGTTTTGGGTCATTGCGTTTTCACTGTCCTTTGTCTCTAGGTATTTTTTGATTTTCTCTTTAACTCCTCCAGTGATTCACTGGTTGTTCAGTAAGACATTGTTTAGCCTCCATGTGCCTGTGTTGTTGTTGTTGTTGTTGTTGTTGTTTTTTGTGACTTATTTCTAATCTTGTAGCATTGTGCTTGGAAAAGATTCTTGATATGATTTCAACTTTCTTGAGTTTACTGAGGCTTGATTTGAGACCCAGGATGTAATTCATCCTGGAGAATCCTCCATGTGCACTTGAGAAGAATGTGTATTCTGCTGCTTTTGGATGGAATGTTCTATGAATATCAAGTAAATCCATCTGATCTAATGTGTCTTTTAAGGCCCATGTTTCTGCATTAATGTTCTGAGTAGATAATCTGTCCATTGATGTAAGTGGGGTGTTAAAGTCCCCAACTATTATTGTGTTATTGTCAATTTCTCCTTTTATAGCTGTTAGCATTTGCTCTATATATTGAGGTACTCTTATGTTGGGTTCATATATGTTTACCATTGTTTTATCTTATTAGACTGATACCTTGATCATTACGTAGTGTCTTTGTCTCTTGTAACAATCTTTTTATTAAAGTCTATTTTGTCTGATATGAGTATTGCTACTCCAGCTGTCTTTTTATTTCCATTTGCATAGGATACCATTTTCCCATCCCCTCACTTTCAGTTTGTATGTGTCCCCAGATCTGAAGTGTGTCTCTTGTACACAGCATACATATGGGTCTTGCTTTGGTATCCATTGACACAGTCTATGACTTTTGGTTGGAGCATTTAATCCATTTACATTTAAGGTAATTATGGATATATACATTCTTACTGCTATTTTGTTAATTGTTTTGGAATTATTTTTATAGATTTTTTTTCTTCCCTCCAACTTTTTTTCTCTTCTGCTGTGAACTGAACATCTTTAAGTGGTATTTGGATTGCTTTTTCTTTTGTATATACCATAGATTTTTGGTTTGTGGGTACCATGAGGTTTTGATATAGTAGTCTATATACATATAAGATTGTTTTAAGTTGCTGGTCTCTTAATTTCATGTGCATTTCCAATATCCTGCTTTGTACCCTCCTCTTCTCCTGACTGCTGGTTTTGATACCATATTTGCTTGTGGATTATTTCCTACCTTTACTATATGTTTGCCTTTACCAGTGAAATTTCCCATTCTCAATTTTCTTCTTTCAAGTTGTGGCCTTTTCTTCTCTGCTTAGAGAAGTTATTTTCACATTTGTTGTAAGGCTGGTTTTGTGGTGGTGAATTCTCTTAGCTTTTTGCTTTTGCTGTACCTTTTGATTTCTCCACCAAATCTGAATGAGAGCCTTGCTGGGTATAGTATTCTTGGCTGTAAGTGCTTCTATTTTATTACTTTAAATATATCATGCCACTCCCTTCTGGCATGCAGATTTTCTGTGGAAAAATCAGCTGATAACCTTATGGGGATTTCCTTGTATATTATCTGTTGCTTTTCCCTTATTGCTTTTAATATTTTCTCTTTGTCTTTAATTTTTGTCAGTTTGAGTAATATGTGTCTTGGCATGTTCCTTCTTGGGCTTATCCTATATGGGACTCTGCACTTCTTGGACTTGAGTGTTTTCTTTCCCATGTTATTAAAGTTTTCAGCTATAATCTCTTCAAATATTTTCTCAGGCCTTTGTCTCTCTCTTCTTCTTCTGGGACCCCTATAATGTGAATATTTGTGTGTTTAGTGTTGTCCCAGAGGTCTCTCAGACTGTCCTCATTTATGAAAATATCAAACCATAATTAATACTGCATTGCATATTTGAAAGTTAAGAGAGTAGATCTTAAAAGCTCTCATCACAAGAAAAAATTCTGTAACTGCGTGGTGATGGATGTTAACTAAAATTATTGTGGTAGTAATTTCACAATGTAAATATACCAAATCATTATGTTGTATACCCAAAACTAGTATGTCACAAACTAATTATATCTCGATTTTAAAATTTTTATAAATAATAAAAAATTTCTCTTCCATCCATAGGCTTTCTACCCATCACTATGGTTATTTGCTATTTAATGTTGCACTCCCTTGTGCATGAGACTATTTTTAGTGCAGACCCTATAAGCTCCTGACAGTCTTCTCTATGACTTCATGTGTATGTGGCATCTACTCACTGCTGGGCTGACATATATGCCCTAGCTTGAGGGAGGCTGGGGCAGGGGAATCAGGCATCTCCCCTTCCTCAGCCCAAGATGGATAGTCGAACTGAATGGGTGAGTGAGAGGCTGGAACCTGCTGAGTTTATGGATAAACACATTATGGTTCTACTAGCCTGGGGCTGAGATGGTGTTGCCATGAGCTTCTCTTGAACTCTGGCCCTGGTCCTTCCCATCCCTGTGCCAGCATGCAGGAACTTGCTAGGGGTATCGAAAACGGTAACAACAGTTATTGAGTGGCAATGGGGAGAGGGGATCAGGTGAAGCCCAGGGTACCAGAGACTGGAGAGGCAGAACCACAGCCCAACTGGTTCTCCAAGCTTCCAGGGCTTACTCCATTGATCTGTTGGATTTCACGTACGAAACTCAGATTCCAGGACTGTAACTGCAGAGCATTAAGCCTCAAGTGTAGGATCCCCTTCTGAGCACAAGGCCCTATGTGGCTATTATGCGGAGCCTGTGTCCTAAAGCCTACTCAGGTGATTATCTCATGAGACTTAAGGACAATACCATAAGGGAGCTATTTTTACTCTTAGTCAGTAGAAAAGGAGACTGAAACCTTATGTAGCTTGCATCAAGTCCTGGGGAAGCAGAGGTAACATATGGCGTAACTGAAATAAATCCAGCAGAATTCCTCTGAAATCAATAAATATGTGAATTGGGCTGCTGAAGCATACCCTCATCTTGCCTAGATTAGTGAACTAATACTCAGGTACTACTAACTTCCTCAAGATAAATATCACAAGGCATCCTCCTTCCAACAAAGAACACCATTCCAGCAATTATGAAGAATTTTCATTGTTTGATCAGAAATCTAACACCCAAGGTGATGGTCAATGAATTTTTTTCTCAGCCATTTATATTCATTCTTTGAGCCATTCAGCAAATAACTACTGGGCATCTGTCATACATAAAAATTTTTCTTCCATTTTTTGTGAATACAAATGTGATAAGACCTGACCTCTCCCCTCTAGGGATTTATTTGTGCCAGAAAACTTTTGGAAACTATCCTTAATACAAAGTCAGCAAGGAAAAGGCTCAACAGCTATGGAGGAGTGAGGGGTACAAAGAAGAGAGCCCTCTTGGAGGTGATGTAACAAAGCTTCTTGCTCTTTAAGATGGCCTTGGAGAATGGGCAGGGCTTTGTATATGACAGCTGTGAGGAGAGAGCAGCAAGGGCAAATCCATAGTGCTCAGAAAAGCAAGAAGCCTGTTCTGAGAACTGTCCCTCTTCCAACTCAAACATGTGTTTCAATGTCCTTATTTGACCCTTCTCCTTGGCCACAACTGACTGATCTAGAGGTATGCTTCTCTGGGATTTTTTTTCCTCTTTTTTTTTTTTCCTAAACTGAGTCTGAGAATGAGTTGGGTTGTTGAAGCTGTGGATGCACTCCACAGTCACCTTAGGTACTACTGTTTCTCAGAATGGAAGGGTTGCCATATCCATGAAGAGAATGAAGATGATAAGTAGAGAAGCAAAGACAAGGTGGGAGGGAGCATTCATCTTCTCACTTCCTGGTTTTCTCAAGGATCACAGGTTACATCAGCCTTCTGTTGGTGGCTGTTACAGTGTCTTTCCAGCCAAGCTCTCTTCTGCCAAGACGACTTTGAGGTGAGTCTATGTCTTTTGAAATCCAGAGACTTCTTGCGTAGATACACGCTATTGTAGTGGTCTAGGTGAGGATTCAGAAGAGCCTGCTGCAGAGCAGGGGGAGAGATGAAGGGAAGGGGACAGACCGAGGAAACTCTGTGGAGATGCAGGCAGTAGAACTGAACTGTTAGGATGTGGTGATGGTGGATGCTCCATGAGAGGCAGAAATGATGGGCAGCATTACAGAGGAAGGGTTGTTAACAGAGGGGGCTTGAGGGGAAAGGATTTAGTTTCATGTTCTAAGAGTTAAGAGCTGCCCAAGCATTCACAACTATATCCCTACAGTAGCCAAAAATGTGAAGCCTGTGCCACAAGTGTGACGGGGTTATAAGCTCAGGCCCTGCGGTCAGGCTCCCCTTACTATTGCTCCTGCTCAGCTGCCCACTGTCTCCGGGACCCTGGATAAATTACTTGAGCTTCCTAAGCCCCGTTTGATTATAACATGGGACAATATCTAACTCAGGATTTTCACGTGGATTAAATGAGAAAAGATACCAGTGCCCAGAACACAGAGAATTCTCGATGTTAGCAAAAATCAAAACCCAATGAAAGCAGAAACGTACAGATCATTAGGTTAAAATTTTATTTATTTTTTTCTGGGAAATCCTATTCTTCATAGCCTATTAACACAAGGGAGCTAAGGAAATTAATCCTTACTTGTACTTGGATTTGTTTTTAATTGAGATTGTACTGGTTTGTGTTTGAGGATCAGTATGCAAATATGAACAATTTGTATGCAAACTAAGATCCATTAATTGTTAATATCATATACCCTGCTACCCCTACCTACTCCAGATTTCAGTCTTTCACAGCATATTAACAAAGTTATTAGGAAAACAGAGATGACACGACCAAAGAGATCACAGAGAACACAAAATTCTGACAGGAAGAGCCATGATCAGGGAGCAGTTTTCTTCAGGAAGCAACTCTACTAAAACCCAATGTGAGTAAAGAATTAATTTAAATTGTTTAAGACAGATTAAATGCATGACAGTGACTGTATGTCACCATTTAGCATGCTTTGTATGATAGGATGTAAAACTGTTCCAGCCCAGCTCTTTCTTTCTCCCTCCCTCTGTCCATTCCTCTTTCTCTCTCTCTTTTTTTCAGCCACACCTGTGGCAGATGGAATTTCCTGGGGCTAGGGGTCAAATCCCAGCTGCATCTGTGACATAAGCTGTAGCCTGTAGCAATGCCGGATCCTTAAGCCACTGAGTGAGCCCAGGGCTGAAACCTGCATCCTCACAGAGACAACGTCAGGTCCTTAACCCACTGAGTCACAATGCGAGCTCCATCCCACTATTTTCTGATTGTACAGAAAGACAAATCATTAGACCAAGATTTCAGATCTTAAAAAAATAAGTATTTGCACTTATCTAAATATCTTTCAAAGGGTGAGATGAGGTGGAATTTCCTCCTTCTGAAAAATGGGTTTCTAGAGCTCCTGAAGTACTTGCATTTACCAAATTGATAAAAATACTCCTCTGGATGGTACAAAAGGGGAGGCAGGTCAGACGACATGGTCCACACTAGTCCTCAGACTTGGCTCCTTTCTCTCCTGCCTCATCAGAGACCGGACTCTTCATTTTCACTTTCTCCGGTAAATCTTTCATTTCTTTTTATTTTTAAATGTTTCAAATTTAAATTTTTAATTTTTTGATACACGATAGAGATCTGATTTAAAATCTTTTGTTTCTTGATGAGTCACTTGAGCCTGTTTTCCTTTTGCTCCTCTTTTGTGTGTACTTTCTTTTTTTTTTGGAAGAATTTTCTGCTGTCCTTTTAGGGATTAGTTTCCATTTAGTCAGAGCAGGCTTAGGGACAAACCTGCTGATCCAGGCCCCTTCTTCCCTCCCCTTTGGCTGAATGAACCTTCTGTCAGATCGAAGTTCCCAGGAAGAGTGATGCTGTAGCTAGTTTACATTATGGGAACATAAGGAAAACAGGTAGGGCAAATAATGGCTTCAAATATTTTGATAATCCTGTGTATTTGTTTGTAGAGGTGACGGTGGATTTCCAAGAATGTGGTGGAGGAGGAAAAGGAAGTAAAATTTAATGGGCCGATTGTAGGAAATAAACTTGCAAAGCTAAGAAATATGATCTAGAGGCTTTAACAAAACACACACAGGCTGACACTATAAATAGCTGAGACCGCATGTGGAGTTCATCAAGTCAGAGGAGTGGTTGGGGCACCTTGGAAGGTGGCTGCAAGGGCAGGCACGCTCCAAGATGTGCCCTTTTCACTCAGAGTTGCTGATGTCAAGAGTTTCTGAGGGCTCTGTGAGTCTGTCACATAGGGAAATGGGGCCACACCTCACCTTTTGCCTTGGGCCTGGCTCAGTGGGACCAGAACTGGAGAACAAATGCTGGGTCTGATGATAGATCTAGCAGAGGGATCTGGAATTGGGATTGGTGAATTTGCCATACTATTTTTTGTTCTCTGCTCTTTCTCATAGGTTGCTTAATGTCGTGCTGAAGTTGACAGCTGTATATCAGAGAGCAATTAAAATATAATTTCTGATGCTGGATGCCAAAAAGCCACATTTCTGGCACTAGCCCAGCCCCGAAGGGAAGAACATGCAAGTCTTCTTACTTATCCATATTGTTTTCTTGGAAACCCAGCTAATTTCTTATCTCTTCAGTTTTAGAGTCTTCTCTAATTTCTCAATCCACCTCATTTTTCCTTCCTTTGAATCTTTTGGTCTGTTATCTCTTATGCTGTGGAAAGGAAATAGGGTTTTAAAGACCAGACTTGATATTTTGGCTGGGTCTCCTTTTACCTTGAATAAATTCCAGCTACCATTCAGACAGGGATTACTAAATCATTGGTGACTGCCTCATTAACTTTATATTTTTACTAAATTTTCTCTGTAATTGATGGGACTTTTTATTGCCCTTACATTTTATGGGTAGGGAGTCAGAAGTTCAGGGAAAAGAACTTGCCTGAGATCACACGGCTCGCAGGTGATAACGTTGTTGGATTTCTTACCTAGTGTGCTGTATCAACCCCAGGTTAACTTTTTTGAGTCTTACCTCTGTCATCTTTGAACTAGAAATAGTTAGGTAATTGCAATGATTCAATGAGAAAGAAAGCCTAAAGAGCTGGGTTCAAAACGTGTATATTGTAATCCCTTCCCCCCTCCTTCATGAATTAAGCATTTTATCATATGCTATCGATTACCACCTCAGGTTTAACTGCCTTTCCACCCTGATCCTCAACTTTCTGGATAGGGTGGCTCACCTACAGAGTCCTACACAGACTGTACAGGTGTCACACAGCACAAAGAGATCAGGGGATGACTTGATTTTGATAACTGTGTTGTCTCTTTCTCTCCTTTTGTTTTATCTCTATCATCTATCTATCTCTATAATCTATCATCTATCTATCATCTATCATCTATTACTACAGTTGATTAACATTGTTCTGTTAGTTTCTGCTGTTCTCTTCCTCTCCTTTTTGAAATGCCTATCAGCTTGGCATCATGATCCACCATTCATCCTGTGAAACTGAGACAGCCTGGACTTATTTACTAACTATTCCTCCCCGAATGGAAGCTCATAATCACAATAATGCCACTCTAGGAAGTTAAGTTCAAGCAATCAATCAAACCAGTTTTCCAAACTATTTGGTATTTTTCTTCAAAGATTTTTGGGAGTTTAATCTTTCTGTCAGCAATATGAAACAATTATAAAAATAGGCAGGAATGGGGATGTACCCAGAGACAGGTAAGTAAGGAATTTCTTGTCTCTCTGAGCTACTTGCCTTGAACAATTTCTGAGCATTGTTTCTGAGGGAAATGTGTTGGTGAGAGAGAGAGAGAGAGAGAGAGAGAGAGAGAGAGAGGGAGAGAGAGATGTGGGAAGTAAGATAGGGACAGAGGAAAGTGTTCAAGAGGAAGGGTAACTGGCTCTTCATTAATTTCTAGCATTCTCCAGCAGCTTGGGATATTAGGTGGTGAGAATATGTGTGTCCATGTCAGTGGGTGTTGGCCCCTGATTCTCAGTCCTGGCTAGCCATGAAAATAACCCCGGGAGATTCAAAAATGCCAATACCCGGGACCAAGCCCAGACCAAGTGAATCAGAATCATTTGGAATGGCATCTAGGGAATATTTTTTAAAAATTACTTCAAGCCATTCTCAGGTGTATCTAGGACTGAAACAACTAGCATTGAGAGTCAGCCACACTAGGCCCCGGCAATGTCTCTGGGAGAAGAGATATAAGACGATAGTTAATCTTGAAATAAAGGAAGGTGGACAATTTCAGGGATTCCCAGAATGTGTATTTTTTGGACCTTTTTGACAGACGATCAATTATGTATGTTGAAAACAAACTAATTTCCTGTTAGAACCATAGAAAGACCTGGAGCAAACATCCCCATACCCAGAAGTATCAGAGAAATGAGGACAGGATGGAGTAAGGAACGTTATAAATAAGCCTTCTTTCTTCTTCCTCTTCCTCCTCTTCTTCTTCTTCCTCTTCCTCTTCCTCCTCTTCCTCTCTTTCTTCTCCTTCTTCTTTTTTCCTTTTTACGTTGGCAACCAATGGCATATGCAAGTTCCCAGGCTATGGGTTGCATTGAAGCTGCAGTTGCTAGCCTATGCCATAGCCATGGCAACACCAAATCCAAGTCATATTTGCGACCTATGCCACAGTTTGTGGCAATACCATATCCTTAACCCACTGAACAAGGCCATAGATCATACCCGCATCCTCATGGACACTATGTCAGATTCTTAACCTGCTAATCCACAATGGGAAATCCAAGTCTTCTTTCTTTATCCATTACAAATACATACCTCCAGGATACCTCTCGTCCTTGGTCTTTTTTTCCCTTGAACTTGGAAATAAGAATGACAATTAATCTCAGCTCTCTCCCTCCTCCTATTAACCCTACTTCTGTTCCATCATGAATGGGAGTTTACACTTTCAGTTTTTCCTTTGAAAGTTATCATTGTGGTTGTAAATGGCACGATTATTATTTTCTTTGAAGAAAAGAAAGATAGTGTGATGTCGTGGAAAGAACATGGGGAGGGATCAAAGAGAAGTGTTTGAATCTGTCATCTGTTAGTGAATTCTATGACTTCTGGTGAGTGTCTTAATATGAATCTCAGCTTCATAGTCTATAAAATGGGAACAGCAACCCTTACCTTGAAAGGCTGTTGTTGAGAGGTTATGAAAATCAATGTAGGTTAAACATCTAGGCCAGTGTCAGAAACACAATAGATGTATGTTAGGCGTTGATATTGCTGGATTTTTTTCTTTATTCCCTCAATTTCAGAGGGGACTAACTCCTACATTAATTACTGCTGCTATGGGAATAAGTTAGACTGAAACATCACACTTAAAGAACTTCTATTTGCAATTGCAGATCAAACACAAATCATACCAACTCTATAATAACCAAAATGAAGTAATGATGGTAAAAACTACTGGTTTAGCACTTAGAGTAGGCAGGTAATAAATGTCAATTTCTTTCTTTCTTTTCTTTTTTTTTTTAAACTTGTTCTTACTCCCGTTTTTAGGGAATTTCCCAGGCAAGAAAAGAGATGCATCTATAATAGTACACATTACTAGAACATTGCAATAATCCCCATTGTTGCTCTTAAACCTTTGTCACACCATATCTTTTAGAACATGAGGCTGTGATTATGGTAATAACTCACCCTCTCTCTAATCCCCAGATAATCCTACCTTGCTTTTGAACCTTGTGTTTTGTCTCCCCTTCTATTCCATCTATTGCTGTTATTCTCAGAAACTTCGGCAACGATTTTGATCTTCCAATACCCTGGCATGAGAGTTCTTTGTCTTTTAATTATTCCTTTTTATTGCACGAGCATTATTAGAAATGTCCTCCCTGCGAATATCTTAATTCTATGACCCTCCTTTCTGAACAGAGCCACCTTCTATTCTTCTTTCTATTCCCCCTCCCTCATATCCACTAGACCCGTTTGAACACACAGTTCCAGGTGTGGTACATAATCTCTGAAATGGATCCACAAGGAAATTGTCAAGGGCCATATTAAGCCAGAGAAATCAAGCTGGTTCTAATACCAAACTACTTGAGCTTCTTTTGAGAACTAAAATAAGAATTCTTACCAGTTATGTCAACTAATATTTGTAACACAAAAATGGTATTGAGCTTTGGCTTGTTTTTGCTGGGTTCACATAGCACTATAGCAACAAATTCTAGAGACTTCCATCCTTCCACTGCCTTCTGTAATTTTGGTGTTGATTATGACTCAGAACCATCTTCAGCTTTGTCCTTCCTCTGATTTGACCTGGACTAAATAAATTTAAGTAACTTTCATATGTTTCATATGTTGGGAAAACAGGGGTTGAACTAAGTTGAACTGGGAGGAATGGAGCAGAAAAAAACTTAGTAGAATGAAATCATCCCTTAGTCACTTACATTTCTTGAGCCCCTACTATGTGTCAGGCACATGGGTTCTGGGTGTGGAGGCTAAGGATGAGGAAGACCTGGCCATCTGGAGTTCCCTTCGTGGCTCAGTGGTTAACGAATCCGACTAAGAACCATGAGGTTGTGGGTTCGATCCCTGGCCTTGCTCAGTGGGTTAAGGATCCGGCGTTGCCGTGAGCTGTGGTGTAGGTTGCAGACGTGGCTCGAATCCCGCGTTGCTGTGGCTGTGGCGTACGCCGGCAGCTACAGCTCCTGTTAGACCCCTAGCCTGGGAACCTCCACATGCTGCGGGTGTGGCTCTACATAAAGGCAAAAAGACAAAAAAAAAAAACAAAAAAAAAAACCTGGCTATCTAGTAAGCAAGACACTAGGCAGACACAGGTGGCTGTCCAAAGAGGTACTTCTAGTTGTTTCCTGGCTCACAGTTTTGCAGAGATATTCACTGTGCATGGTTATAGTGGGTGGTGCTGTGATTGGGCATGAGGGCTGCCAATTTAGAATGTTCTCTGACACCTTTTATACACAGAGAACAAAGATGTCTGGAGACACTCTAAATGAGTTTTCAACTTGTGAGCTGCTTGGCATCAAGTTAGAGTAGGTGGCAGATAGACTATGGTGCCAGGTCAATAACTCAGATTTATATGCCCACATATTTGGAATTTCCTTAGGGATCATTCCTGGAAAGGAGGTCTATCCTGGGGGAATTATAGTGTAGATAGGCTTAAGTCATCATGCCCCACTGTTATCATGTCTTTAATGTAGCCACTCAAAATGAAAGAAATGTAGATATATAAAATGCTGGTGCGTGACTCTTCAGTAAGAGATTTTTTTTTTGTCTTTTTGTCATTTTATGGCCGCACTCGTGGCATATGGAGGTTCCCAGGCTAGGGGTCTAATCGGAGCTGTAGCTGCCGGCCGACGCCACAGCCACAACAATGCAGGGTCCAAGCCGCATCTGCAAACTACACCACAGCTCACAGCAACGCCGGATCCTTAACCCACTAAGCAATGCCAGGGATCGAACCCGCAACCTCATGGTTCCTAGTCGGATTTGTTAACCACTTAGCCATGATGGGAACTCCTTCAGTAAGAGATTTGGGAAGGAAGGAGGCAGTCTTGAGCACCCCAAGAAGTGGTAAGGACAGTATTCAGTCACATTAGATATCTCCAAATCTTGGGGTTCACCCACAGGAAATTTTCCCAAGGGTCTCTGGAAACAGAACTCAGTCTACCTGTAGTTGTTTCTAAGGAGGAAGTCACTAAGGAAACTTTACCCTCTTTCCTGGTGCTCAACAAATCCTCATTTAAAAACAATAATGTACTTTTTGGATGTTCTTTTGTGTGGGCAGAGGAATCACTACAGATCATGTTTAAAGGAAAAATTTCCTGCTAAGGTTAGGTGTGATGGCTTTTCCCCTAGAGCTCCTTGCCAGTGGGCTTATTTGTAGAGCTACCAAGAGGACCCTCTAGACCCCTAAAGTTCTGACCAGATGTGCAAGCTAATATATTCTGGAGCTAAAAGCAGGAACTTTAAAAATAATCTACACATGTTTAAGTTTTATCCATTAACTTGCCATTGTTTTGATGGAAGGGAATCATTTTTTTCTCATGCGAAGCTCTTCGTAAATCTCTATTCCACTGTAAGCTTCAACTTAAATATCATCTCCTCTGTAAAGCATTCTCTGACCCAAACCCAGCACTCTTATTGGTTGTTGCATATGTTCACGGAACCTTTGGGGTGTGTTTGTCATGACAACAATGATCTTACATTGCAGTGGTTTGGGATGAGTCTATCTTCTCACTGGACATGTATCTCCCTTAAGTAAGGCTATCTATAGTATAGGGAGGTGTTCAATAAATTTATGAGAAAAGTATTCTTGTGGTCATTTTCTTTTTATTTTTTAAATTTTATTTATTTTTTTCCATTATACCCAGCTACACAGCATGGTGACAGGGTTACACATACATATATGGATTCATCACAAGTGGTTAGACACAGTTCCCAGTGCTATACAGCTGGATCTCCTTGCTTTTCCATCCCAGAGGCAACAGTCTACAACTATTAACCCCAGACACCCCTACCATCCTACTCCCTCCCCCACCCTTTTGGCAACCAAAAGTCTATTCTCCAAGTCCTTGATTTTCTTTTCTGTAGAAGGGTTCATTTGTGTAGTATATTAGATGCCAGATATTAGTGATATCATATGGTGTTTGTCTTTCTCCTTCTGACTTACTTCACTCAGTATGAGGGTCTCTAATTCCATCCCTGTTGCTGCAAATGACATTATTTTATTCTTTTTTATGGCTGAGTACTATCCCAGTGTGTATATATACCACATCTTCCTAATCCAATCATCTGTAGATGAACATTTGGGTGTTTCCATGTCTTGGCTATTGTGAATAGTGCTGCAATGAACATGCATGTGCGGGTGTCTTTTTCAAGGAGATTTTTGTCCAGATATATGCCCAAGAGTGGAATTGCTGGGTCATATGGTAGTTCTATGTATAGTTTTCTAAGGCACCTCCATACTGTTTTCCATAGTGGTTGTATCAGCTTACATTCCCACCAACAGTGTAGGAGGGTTCCCTTTTCTCCACACCACCTCCAGCATTTGTTGTTTGTGGGCTTGTTAATGATGGCCATTCTGACTGGCGTGAGGTGGTACTCGTGGTAGTTTTTGATTTGCATTTCTCTAATCATCAGTGATGCTGAGCATTTTTTCATGTGTTTGTTGGCCATCTGCATATCTTCTTTGGAGAAATGTCTATTCAGGTCCTTTGCCCATTTTTCAATGGGGTTGGTTTTTTTGCTGTTGAGCTGCATCAGTTGTTTGTATATTTTAGAGATTAAGCCCTTGTCAGTTGCATCATCTGACACTATTTTCTCCCATTCTGTAAGTTGTCTTTTTAGTTTCCTTTGCTGTGCAAAAACTTGTCAGCTTGATTAAGTCCCATTGGTTTATATTCGCTTTTATTTCTGTTGCTTGGGTAGACTGACCTGAGAAAACATTTGTAAGGCTGATGTCAGAGAATGTTTTCTTCCAGGAGTTTAATGGTGTCTTGTCTTATATTTATGTCTTTAAGCCATTTTGAGTTTATTTTTGTGTATGGTGTGAGCGTATGTTCTAGTTTCATTGATTTGCATGCAGCTGTCCAGGTTTTCCAGCAATGCTTACTGAAAAGACTGTCTTTTTCCCATTTTATGTTCTTGACTCCTTTGTCAAAAATCAATTGACTGTAGGCATCTGGGTTTATTTCTGGGTTCTCAATTCTGTTCCATTGGTCCGTATGTCTGTTCTGGTACCAGTACCACACTGTCTTGATTACTGTGGCCCTGTAATATTGCCTGAAGTCTGGGAGAGTTATGCCTCCTGCTTGGTTTTTGTTCTTAGAATTGCTTTGGCGATTCTGGGTCTTTTGTGGTTCCATATGAATTTTTGGATTGTTTGTTCTAGTTCTGTGAAGAATGTGTTGGGTAATTTGATAGGGATTGCATTGAATTTGTAGATTGCTTTGGGTAGTATGGCCATTTTTACAATGTTGATTTTTCCGGCCCATGAGCATGGAATATCTTTCCATTTCTTTGTACCTTCTTTGATCTCCTCTTGGGGTCATTTTCTGAACTAACAGTTGGGCCATGGAGACTGACCCAGTATGGCATATCTTTTTATTTTTTTAAGTTTTTTTTTCTTTTTCTTTATAGGGCTGCACTTGTGGCATATGGAGGTTCCCAGGCTAGTGGTCTAATCAGAGCTGTTGCTGTCGGCCTATGCCAGAGCCACAGCAATGCCAGATCCAAATCATGTCTGCAACCTACACCACAGTTCACAGCGACACTGGATTGTTAACCCACTGAGCGATGCCAGGGATCGAACCCACAACCTCATGGTTCCTAGTTGGATTCATTAACTGCTGCACCAGAGTGGGAACTCCAGTATGGCATTTCTTAATTTTCTTGAATAGAGAAATATTATAAAGATATAGATGGATTTAGGTTTAGGATTTAGGTTGAATAAGTTCATTCATTTACCACCTTCCTGATTTTATTGTATCCATACCACATGTACTGTTGTTTAATCTTTTTTTATTTAGTTTAACTCATTTCTTTTATTTAAACTAGTTTTAAAGAAAAACATTAAGGAAATTCAGAACATAGGCAAAACTTGCCATAAATAGAGGAAAAATATCCAAATACATTGAAATATGTGTGCTTACCTATACCACTCGTAGTGAGTAGACCACTCTTTAGGAAACATGGCTCCAGGGTTTTCACAAAGTCATGATTTTCTTCAATCTAAAGTATCCTTACTATTAGGCAAATTGTCAGTATCTCAGGTACCTCTCCACTACAGTACTCTACATGGCAGAAGGGAACAGGCATCCTCTCCAGCCCTCCCCCAACCTCCCACCAACCTCTCCTTCCCCCGAGCAAGAGTAGGCATGCTGCTCAGCATGGTCTGGTGCATAGTCTTAAAGTAACCCACTATAATTTTTTTGAAGTATTCATTTTTGTCTTGATATTAGTAAACAATTAGTTTCCATATCAAAGTTTTATATTTTTTATAGTTTATTTTTTACTTTTTTGCATTATAGCTGGTTACAGATTTCTGTCAGATTTTCCAACTGCACCGCGAGGTGACCCGGTTACATGTACATATATGGATTTGTCACATGTGATTAGATATACTTCCCCGTGCAATACAGTTGGATCTCCTTGCTTTTCCATCATTAAAGCACTAGTCATCCCCATTCCCTCCCACAACATCCCCCACCCCTCCCCCGCCCCCTTGGCAACCACAATTCTGTTCCCCAAGTTCTTGATTTTCTTTTCTGTTGAGATGTTCATTTGTGCAGTGTTTTAGACTCCAGTTATAAGAGATTACATATGACATCTGTCTTTCTCCTTCTGACTTGCTTCACTCAGTATGAGGGTTTCTAATTCCATACATGTTGCTGCGACTGACATTATTTTATCCTTTTTTATGGCTGAACAGTATTGCATCATGTATATATACCACATCTTCCTAATCCAGTCATCTGTTGATGGACATTTGGGTTGTTTCCATGTCTTGGCTATTGTGAATAGTGCTGCAGTGAACATGCGTGTGCAAGCGTCTTTCTCAAGGAAATTTTTGTCTGGATATATGCCCAAGAGTGGGATTGCTGGGTCATATGGTAATTCTTTGTAGAGCCAACAACCCCATTGAAAAATGGGCAATGGACCTGAATAGACATTTCTCCAAAGAAGATATACAGATGGCCAACAAGCACATGAAAAAACGCTCAACATCATTGATGACTAGAGAAATGCAAATCAAAACTACCATGAGATACCACCTCACACCAGTCAGAATGGCCATCATTAACAAGTCCACAAACAACAAATGCTGGAGGGGGTGTGGAGAAAAGGGAACCCTCCTGCACTGCTGGTGGGAATGTAAGCTGGTGCAACCACTATGGAAGACAGTGTGGAGGTACCTTAAAAGTTTTATATTTTTAATTATTTTCATGCAAAAATAAATTTTCCTCCACATATTTGAGTTAACTGATGATCCTGGATGCTGTTTATTTGGTGATTTTGAGTATAACCAATTGTCACGCACTACACACCTTGAGAAAGCCAGTCTTGAGAAAAAAACCAATATTGTACTAGATGATTTTCATCTTAGTCCCAAGATGTGGTTTGTTAAGATTCCTCACTGACTGACATCAAACTGAAATCCAAGGAAACTGAAATTCGCAGAAAACTCTAGAAAGAATTTATTTGTTGATACAGTGAGAGGTGAAAAACAGAGGTGATTATCTTGATCATTCTGACCAGACAAAAATTAAAATTAATTCTGGAGGTAGCTAATGACTAGTTTTTATCTGAATGGCAAGGCCAAGGAGTCCCTCTCCATTTTATAGGAAGATGTTATTTATTCTCTTTAGTTTTGGTTACTCTTATGCAGACCCCAGGGATGTCATACAGGACAGGGTGGAGGGGGGCTCAGTGCCATGAAATTACATATTCCTCCCAAATGAAAATACCCATAGATTTTTGTGAATAATGTGTCACAGTGGTTAGTGACTACACAGAGGTTTTCCATTCATCAATTGACTTCAGTATATCAGCTGGGAGCTCTGACCTAGACCTTTTCTATACTGCTCAATTTACTAAAATAATTACTGTGTGAAGCCAGTATATTCTGAATTGGGGCATAACTGGGACTTGGAATTTGACTTCTAGATGTTTATTTTTTGGACGATCTGGTTCTCATTTCTAAATTTAGAAAAAGGAAAGAAGCTCTTGGCTTTAATTTAGAATTCTGTTTCTGTACTTACTGCTGGTGGAGTTGGCTGGCAGGTTAATTAAACCATCTTCATTTAGCTGGTAGGAGCCTTGTAAAACTGCCTAGAAGAGTAAGTACCCAAGGGGAAAAGCAAAAACTGGATGGGAGTCAGTTTTAATGTTTTAAACTTGGCTTTGAATGAAACTGTCTGCATGGTCATTCTTATTTTAACAGGAATTCTAGGGGTTTTAGTAGTTTAGATAACAGGATTAAGAAAGCTTTATTTTAATATAGCATGTCCAATCTTACCTCATGTGTTGTGTGTGTGTGTGTGTGTGTGTGTGTGTGTGTGTGTGTGTTTGGAAGGGAACTGATGGCCGTTAACGGCAGCATTGCTGGCCAAGTCCCAGGAGTAAGATTTGGTGGCAACTGACCTTTGGGCTGAAGAAAATTAGCCCATGTGCTATTTCCTAGTCTAATGGCCTCAAGAGCCATCAGAAACTTACCTTCAAAGCAATGAATCTAGGTCCCCTCTGTCCCATAGAGAGGGCTGATTTTTCCACTTCTTGTTCAATGACCAGAAACACCAGGAAGAAGTAAAGTCAATACCTCTGTTCTGATCCTCAGTCATGCCTGTGGTCCATTCCTTTAAGTACGCAGTTAGATGTTCAGAACTCAAGAGCACAGCCACCACTGTCAATCTGCCTTTGAGTGAAAACAGATACTACACCTATGCTGAATCTTGTTTCTTGACAACTACTGATTTGCAATCTTTAGCGAATGCCCACAACTGCCAGAGATGCCTCTCCTTGGCTTCTTCTCCCACTGGTCTAAAGCAGGTATGAGGGTGAAGAGTTTGAGTCTCTGTGGCCCATTCTGTTTTTCAATGAATCCTTTCTCCACTTGACTCAGGGTAAAGAAGAAGGGGCATATAGGAAATATGCTCTGCCACCCAGTACAAACCTTCTCAAATGCCAGAGAGAGGTGGAGTCTGTTAGGGTTTGGAACTGGCAGATACTTCTGCATTTCTGGCAAGGGGTGGGTCAGACAACTAACAGGAAACAGAACTCCTTCTACAACTGCCTAGAGACAGCATGTATCTCTGCTCCTATTTATCCAGGCCCTCATCAGGCTGGCACATGTGGCAGGAATATGGGAGGCTGGCTCCTGAATTCTGCCCCTTGCGGGCTGTGTGATCCCTGGCACTCACACAGGCTCACCACTCCTAGCCCCTGTTACCTCATAAGAAGGTGCTGAGTACTCTTCTAAGGACATTTTTACTCTGAAATTCTATGATGTAATTAAATTGTGAGATGCAGAAAGGAAGGAGCCCATAGGGAAAAGGTGGAGGAGCTTGGGAGGAAAATACAAATCTCTAAGGAAGATCCGGATCTCTTCATTTTTGCCTCTGATTATACTCATTACCTCCATTACTTCCTAGTATTTCTACTTCTTTGCTCTGTGACTTTCAGTAAACTGCTTAACCTCTCTAGAACTCTGTTGCCCTTGTTGCCTTTTCTAGAAATTGGGAACAATGACACCACCCATATAGGGTTGTTGATTTTGGTATTTTTATTTTGAGGACTAAATGGTTATACATTTAAAGTGCCTAGTGTAGGGTATGCTCATGGAGGATTGCTCAAAGTATGTTAATTTTCTCCACTTTCTCAATACCATACACACACACACACACACACACACACACACACACAAAAACCTCAAAATGGATGAAAGACCTAAAAGTAAGATAAGATACTATAAAATTCCTAAACATAGGCAGAACACTTTTTGACATAAATCATAGCAATATATTTTTGACTCATCTCCTAGAATAATGAAAATAGAAATAAAAAATAAGCAAATGGGACGTAATTAAAGCTGTTGCACAGCAAAGGAAACCAGAAACCAAACAAAAAAGATAACCTACAGAATGTGAGAAAATATTTGAAAATGGTGAAACCAACAAGGGAATAATGTACAAAATATACAAACATCTCATACAGCTCAATATAGAAAAAATGGCCATAAGACCTAAACAAACATTTCTCCAAAGAAGATGGCCAAAAGCACATGAAAAGATGCCCAACATCACAAGTATTAAAGTAATGCAAATCAGAACTACTATGAAGTATCACCTCGCACCAGTTAGAATGGCCATCATCAAAAAGTCTATGAACAATAACTGTTGAACAAGGTGTGGAAAAAAGGGAACCTTCCTACACTGTTAGTGGGCATGTAAATTGGTGCAGCCACTATAGAGAACAGTATGGAGGTCCCTAAAAAAGCTAAAGAGTTAACCAAATAATCCTGCAATCCCACTCCTGGGCATACATCTGAAGAAAACTCTAATTTGAAATGATATTCACATCCCAATATTCATTGCAGCACTATTTACAATAGCCAAGACATGGAAGCAATCTAAATGTCCAACAACAGAGGAGTGGATAAAGAAGATGTGGTACATATGCACAATGGAATATTACTTAGCCATAAAAAAGAATGACATAATGCCACCTGCAGCAACATGGATGGACCTAGAGATTATCATACCAAGTGAAAGAAGCCAGATAGAGAGAGACAAATATCATTTGATAGCACTTATAGTGGAATCCAAAAAACAATGAAGTAAATGGACTTATTTACAAAAAAGACATAGAAAATAAAATTTACAGTTACCAAAGAGGAAAGGTGGTAGAAGAGGTAAATTAGGAGTTAGGGATTAATAGGTACACACTACTATATATAAAATAGATAACAAGGACCTACTGTATAGCACAGGGAACTCTACTCAATATTTTGTAATAACCTATAAGGGAAAAGAATCTGAAAAAGAACATATATCTACACATATAAATACCTGAATCACTGTACTATACACCTGAAACTAACACAACATTGTAAATCAGCTATACTTAAATGATTAAAAAAAAAATCACTGGTGCTCCTCAGAGCAAGAAAATGCTAAAGCAGAGATTTCTGAGTGTTCTTTGTGTTCCCTAAGTCTCTGTAGTCTCTGTAGGTGAGAGATAGGAAGATGCTGCAGATGGGTGCAAGCTGTGCTCTCTTTGCCACCCACTTAACACCCCGCCCCCCTGCCTATCCCTGCCTCCTGAGTCTTATCCCGTTCTTCAGAAGCTGGCTCCTCCTTGAACCATGACTTGAAAAGACACATGTACTCCAGTGTTCACTGCAGCACTCTATACAATAGCCAAGTCATGGAAACAACCTAAATGCCCATCGACAGAGGAGTGGATAGGGAAGATCTGGTACACATACACAATTGAATATTACTCAGCCATTAAAAGGAATGAAATAACAACACTATAGCAACATGGACGGACCAGAAATTATCATGCGAAGTGAAACCAGTCAGACAATGCGACATCAACATCAACTGCTAACACTTACATGTGGAAACTAAAAAAGGTCACAATGAACTTCTTTGCAGAACAGATACTGACCCACAGACTTTGGAAAACCTATGGTTTCCAAATGAGACAAGTTGGGGGGTGGGGGATGCACTGAGGGTTTGGGATGGAAATGCTATAAAAATTGAGTTGTGATTTTTGTACACCTATAATTGTAATAAAATTCGTTAAATAATGGGAAAAAAAAAGAAGCTGGCTCCATGGTCCCTACTTCTGGGGATTCTTCCCTGGTTACTCCAGCCAAAAGAACCCTCTTCCTCATCTGGAGCCCCTGGCATCTTTACTCTCTAAGCCTACTTTTCACTTATGTTGTGGAATATCTTTTGTATTTCAAATTGCCATTTGTATTTATATGTCCTTTTGCTATTAGAATCATACTTTTCTCTGGCCTCTTTATCTAGAGGGTAGATTTCTTGAGGGCAGGAAGCTTGTGTTTTTACAGCCCTCTAAATATAGCAAGCATTCCACGTGTGGGCAGAACTCATGGTGAAAAATAACTTTATACTTTTCATTTGTTTCCATTGCAGTGCTGTCTCCTCATAGCCTTACTATTCTTAGTTAATACTGAATTTTCCCTATAGCCCATCACTCTGCTTCTTTTCCTCACAGCATAGATGAGGCTTCTAAATTTACATTTGTGTTACTTTTATTATTTCTTTTTTTCTTTTTAGGGCTGCACCTACAGCATATGGAAGTTCCTGGGATAGGGCTTGAATTGGAGCTGCAGCTGCCAGCCTGTGCCACAGCAACACTGGATCTGAGCCACATCTGTGACCTGCGCTACAGTTCATGATAATGACGGATCCTTAACCTCCTGAGGGAGGCTGGGGATTGAACTCTCATTCTCATGGATACTAGTCAGGTTCTTAACTTTCTGAGCCATGACGGGAATTCTGCATTTGTGTTACTTTTAAAAAGATTATTTTATTTTTCTCTTCTCTTTACATGTAAGAATGAGACCAGGCTTTTCTTTTCCTTGCCTATTAGATATCGTTCTGAGGTCTCAAAAATGTAGCCCTAAACTCTTCTCCAAGGCTTTTAAAGGATTAGTTTCCTAATAATGAGATCTTCTTTTTTTAAATGAATGTCATAAACCCTTAATTCCTTTCCATACATGGGAATTCATCACTGTATTTCAAGAATTTCCCAAAACCGAAAATATCAATCTCACAAATCAATCTCCATCTGACCTATTCTCCACAGTCAAATCCAAGCTCCTCCCTTAAAAGTTCTGCATTCCTCTGAGGCTAAATGATAAAAAAATGTCAAAAACACCCTTGCATTTGAATCACCCCGTCTCTCTGCTCCTATGGGCTGATTCAGCAGATTGGCTTCTGGTGGAGGGCACTGGTTTCCTGAGCTAGTCTCTGGCCTGTTTAAAACAGACAGAGGCATCTTCTAGGCGGCTTTGTCAAAGGCCAAGGACATTTTTTCGGCATAGACTCTGAGCATGGTGCCACATAAACAAATAGAAGGATTTCACTTTAGCTTCCCCAGTGTTTTTGGATTAACGACAAATGCTGAGGAGTACAGAAGCCAGTAAGACAGCCCAGGGCAGCTAGAAGCCCAGAAAGAAGCCGGGAGTTGCTGGCTCTGGCTGCAGGCTCAGGGTGAGGCTATGAGCAAGCCTCTGTTGTGAACGAACGTCTGGAAAACCTCTCAGCTGGACAGTCCACCCGCAGACCCAGAGGCTGGATGAGGTAGGAGTGAAGGGGCAGTGTGCCTTGGATTCCCTGAGTTCAGTGAGTACTTCTCACCTCTGGCTGCACAGTGCCATCACCTGCGAGGTTGCTGAAAGCTGCCAGTGTCTGGGGCCGCACCCCGAACACGGGCCATTTTTTTTTTTTTTTTTGAAAAGTTCTCTAGAGGATTCATATATTCAGCCAGGATGGATAACCACTAATTGGTGATGGTGAAAAGTCAGATTTTTTTTTTTTAATATCTTGACTGAGTTGTTTTTTCCTTCGCTTTTTTAGAAGACTTTTTGGGGGTACATTTTAGCTTTTTATAATGTATACTCTCCTTCATTCTTTCCCTAACTCTTATCCCTCTTAGCCCATTCAATTGAAAAAGTGACTTTTCTTTTCTTTTTCCTTTCTTCCTTCCTTCCTTCCTTCCTTCCTTCCTTCCTTCCTTCCTTCCTTCCTTCCTTCCTTCCCTCCTTCCTTTCCTTCCCTCCCTCCTTCATTCCTTCTTTCCTCCCTCCCACCCACCCATCCTTCTATCTATCTATCTGCACACACACATATAATTTGTATAAGTTTTCATCAGCAAAAGGGCTTATCTTGACTTCCATAGACCACCTTCTTTGGTAGTTCAGGAGTTAGTGGTTGCAATATGTTGGATTCCATACTGGAAATCAAGTTCAGCAGACTTAGGTCTAATCCAAGCTCTATTATGTGAGTGTGGATAAGTCTTATATGCCTCTTTGAGCCACAGTTTCCTTACCTGTGAAACAAGGGAGTCAGAGCAGGCATCCTCCAAGGTTATTTCCAGCGCTAGTGTCTCCTTGTAACATCCGCATTCTTACTAAACCTCATGGAGCAGGACCTACAGAAGAAAAGGAGAATGTTTCTCACTTACGTGCTGGAACTTACCTCTTGTGTAATCTTTAGCAACTTTTTTAAGGGCCTGTGGCATTAAGAGAAGATCAAAGCCAACCTTTGAGCTACCTGGATGCTTGTCCCATCTCTGCCTATAAACTGAGGAAGATTAATTTTTAATTTTTTTGTCTGTATAAAATTAGGAAGCTGCCTTTAGAATTTGTTTCCCAATGTGTGTCTTACGGAACCCTAATCTCACAAGATGAGCCTTGATTAAAAAGGCACTGGAGTTCAATAAATTTGAGAAATGAGGCACAGTCTAGCCCTCCTCTTAGAGATTCATAATACGTATTAATATTAAAAGTTTTGCACAGTCTCTCAGAAAAGAAATCCACTTGATGTTGTTCAACACAGTTTGGCATGTAAGTGATCATACTTGTTTGAGCAACCAGTTAATATCCCAGGCTCAAGGAACACACGTAGGCAAATGGAGCTTGCTGTGCTGTGGCTAACAAGCAGCCTCAGGCGTTCCTGTGATCAGTGGTATTTTCAATATGGTGACTCCCACCCCATTCTCCTTGGGATGCTGAAGTCTACATCACCCCCTATGGGTCTATCATGTCCCAGCCTCAAAATCCAAAGTTTAGGAACCTCTCAGATTGGTTTTGAGAAGATCTGGGGAGGTCATAGATCACCTGTGAAAAAGAATGGAAGAAGAGGATGCACTCGGAAGAATTCATGCAAGGCAGAAGAGAAGAAAGAGAGAACTTCCATGGCCCAAGAGAGCTAAGAAGGCAGGTAGACCACAGACAGTAAGACCACAGGGAAGACAAAATTAGCTGCCTTTCTCTGTTAATCATGATCTTTGATTAAACATATTGATACAGACACTTCATTTCAAAGATATAGTTTTCTTCCTCATTTCTATAGGCTGTTTCTAAAGAACAATAGTAGAGTAGGTCTAGGAGGGATCTTAGAGATAACTGGGTCCAAATATGACAAACAGGATTAAGGTATGGTACCAGCTCTGACTAACAGAAGCTGCCTGGGGCACTGAGTTCAGAAGGACACAGGGCCTATATACTGACTTAAATTAAAATTCTGTGTGATCCCTAATGATAACTTCCCCACGTATAAGGTGGGACAGTGTCATCTGAGTGGGCTATTTGCCATTCCTTATGAAGATGAGGAAATCACTCAAGAAAGGAGAATATATACTTGCCCATACTCACACCAAGTGACAGTTTTTTTCCCCCTCCATTCTCATTTACTGAGCACAAACAACATTCTTGATATTAAAAGGGTTAAAGTGTACAGACTACATACTTTGAGGTTATCTCAACTCAGTCAATGTACACATTCATTTGCTAAACGTGAATAAATAGTGAGCAAATTGGGATCCTTTGTACCCCAGTTCAGGCCAATTGTCTCCATTTGTCTTTGCCTTTACTTGTCTATGCAAACATGGCCAGTGTTTGTGACCAAATCTGGGGCACTAATTCAGGGGTTTGAAAATGTTTGGATTTTGTTGCCTACACTTTTTTTTTTTTGTCTTTTTGTCTGTTTATGGCCGCACCCGCGGCATATGGAGGTTCCCAGGCTAGGGGTCTAATCGGAGCTTTAGCCGCCGGCCTATGCTACAGCCACAGCAATGCGGGATCTGAGCTGCCTCTGCGACCTACACCACAGCTCATGGCAACGCCAGATCCTTGACCCACTGAGCAAGGCCAGGGATCGAACCCACAACCTCATGGTTCCTAGCTGGATTTGTTAACCGCTGCACAACGACGGGAACTCCTGCTTTCATGTTTTGAAACCTGGAAAAGGCTAACATCTACCAGCAGTTGGGAACCACTCTTCCAGCTTCTGAGAGGCTCCTTAGCACTGATTTCCAGGTACTTTCTAGTCCTGACATGCGGTTTTAGAGAATTAGCAGATGATGGGAACCTCCAGAGATGAAAGTGCTTCCATTCACTAAGCTTGTGACACCCAAACACAGCCATGAACATGGCTCTCTGATGGGGGCCAGGACCCACTTCAAGATCCTGGTTTCCTGCCGCTGATTTCTGGCTAGCCTTGGGGGATGACTTCACCCACCCCGTTAGTTCTTTTTCAAATATTCCCCGGATCTTCTGCCTCCAGACACTCAGCTTTTACCTTCACCTTTAGCAGATCTTTATCCAAGATAAGATCTTAGGATCTTATGTGCAACACACAGGAATGAACTGCCTGCTGAGATCAGGAAAGCTTTCAAATAAAGCTTCCTGTCCAACTATGAAAAACGTATGGCAAAGAGCCAATCTCCTCGTTGAGCCCAAGAAATATTTTCCCTAAAGATTATCAACGTTCAGTTCAACTGCTCATTATAACACATGCAGCTCTCTGCTCTGCAAATGGACAGAAAGCTTGAATAAGTTCCTTTCCTTTATAAAAGTTATTCCCATACATGTATGTTCATGGCTTGACAGAAAATAGTCTAGAAATGATATACTTTATTTCAATTATGGTTCACTGGGGGAATGGGAGTAGGGGAGGGGCTTGAAGTGGGTTTCATTTTCTACTTTATACACATCATTTTTTAAAAACAAGAGCATATTTTCTAATTGGAAAATAAAAAATATTAAGTAAACTTAGAAAAACAAAAAAGTATTCACTTATTCTTAGAGATGAAGGGAACCCAAAGTTCATTTAGCCTTTAGATTCAAAATCTGCTGTAAATCTTAGTCAAATTTATTATACAATTTTGCATATATGTGTGTGTGTGTGTGTATGCACTGCTGTAAGGTTACCAATCATCCTTTCTTAGGAAGAACTGTTCATTCTGAATTATGTCTCTCTTAACATTTTTTGGTATTAAAATGTCCTTTGTTTACGAAATAATAGTGACAGTAGATGATAATTTTTTATATCTTAGTATAATAAATAATTGAAGATTCAATGTAAGTTCTCAAATTTTAGACAATTATGGATTTGTTAAAAACTATAGTCTTGGAATTGCTCATGTTATCAATGTCTCCATTTTATAGATAAGGGCACAGACACAGAGAAACTGTAAAGTACTCACGATAATTGATTTAACTCTGTTCTTTACACCATACCACTGTCTCTCAACTAAAAAATTCATTATTCATATAATATTTGCTTACTGAGCATATAACATTTATCAGACCAGGTGTTAGGGATAGATATGAATAAACAGATATATCCTCTTGGAGCTTATAATGTAAATAAATGAGCCTTATAACATCTTACTTATTACCTATCATCATTTTTTTATCTATTATTATTGTTCTTTCTAGCAGACATTTTGCTCTGTCCATAATATTGACATCTTGTCTTGAATCATATACGAATGTTAAAGGTTTTAAAAAGTCAGAACAAGTATGCATGTTCTTGTAAAATTGTTAAGCAATATTTAAATATTCAGAGATATGAGAGTCTGTTTTCACTGCTCACAGCCCTCCAATCCCACTCTGGTCTCTGGAATTAACCGCTATTAATAGTTTTGTGGATATCCTTCCAGAGCCTTTTCCTTAGAGCATCTGCCTAGAACTGTGGTTACTTTTCTTCGTTAAGTAGCTTTTCTCATATAAAATCATTTCTTGTAGCATAAACTTGCTTTATCCCAGTTAGAGTGATCCTGTCATTTCTGTGAATAGGATCATCAATCACGCCTTGACAATTTTGCCTAAATACAGGCCCTTCTCACCTTAAAATAAGTTGTGTTCTAAAGGTTTTTGTTTCATAAGCCGATTGGAATGTGTTCTCATAAAATGAGCTACAAATATGTTTTACACAGTGGTTGCAGCAACACAAGAAAAAGGTCAATATGGAAAAAGAACATTTAAAGAGTCTTTGCCATGTGTGAAAAGCCCTATTAATAACTTTCCATCATTTCATTTACTCTGCAACATTCTTGTTAGGGTGGTTATTATGCCAAATTATATAGTTGGAGCAACTGATGTTCAAGGCAACTAACTTGCCCATTGTCCTGCAGGTTGTAAATGTCGGGGCTGCGAGTTAGGTCACCTTATATTTGACTCCTAAGCCCAAGCACATTGCAGACCCTGGAAGACAGTTTAATAGGGGAAGGGTGCATACACAGACATATACTCAGGCTCCAGAGGTGGAATGGGGTTGCTTCCTCCTGTCTTGGTGATCACAGAGGGAATGAGCTGGAGCTGGAGGGCTAGAAGCTCTGGTGCCATCATACCAATTGAATACTCCCATCCCAATCAAATACGTCAGACCAGGGGGCTGACTTCCTGGCTTATTGCTGTAGGGATGTTTGGGATGTAATTCCCAAAGCCAGTTAGTACACATACTACGGATTCGGAAGTCACACTGCTGGCTTGTGACTGGGTTTGCCTCATGGGAGGCATCAGCAGGAGGTTGGAAGGTATGAGGAAAGAAAATATCAGGGCACTTAGTATCCTGGCTCTTTTCTTGTCATAGCTGCTTTGTTCTGGCTGGATTCCTATACCAAAAGCCATAGCTCCAGCTGGATGGCCTTCTCTCCATCTTCCACTCTCTCTACATTTCAGCAAATAATTCCTCCTCTGTCACTTTTGACTAGGGGTGGTAACAGCATTCAACTCTTACTAGCCAGATGCTTTACCATTTCTTGTTGGTTTAACATAATCTCACCCACTCTCTTGTAAATGGCCCTCCGTTAAGTTCTCTTTAATTATTCCTTTGGATCATACCATCTGTTTGCTGCCGGGAACTAGGCTGATCCAGTAAATGAAACCAGGATTTGTTCCTGAAAACAGATCCTCAAAATGGGATTCTGTGTTTAGGTTTCTCACATATTTGATGAAGCGCACTTAATCCCTTTGCCAAGGTGAAATGGATAACTTAGTATGTGGTAGGATAACAGTTACTCAAATTATCAACAGCTGTCACATGGGGTGGTGTGTCCATGAATGGCTGAGATCATGTGACAGTGGTGTGAGATGTTTTGTCAGGAGATTTAGATTATACAGATTGTGCCATGGACCGGCTACTTACAAAACCCTGATAACATAGAGAAAAAGGACAAATTATTAGCCTTGAAAGCTCAACTCAGGGCATAAGTGAAAAATCAAACAACCTCTTTGGAAGTGTTTAGAGACTTTTTTACCTTTTGCAGCTTCAGGGCAAACAGATCTAATTTAGGCTTTTCAAGAATCTCCTATTCTACTACAGCTGCAGGGCACATACGACTGAAGATCATCTGTGGCTAAACACAAACACTATCTCCATCTACCTTTTGCCTCACATAGATTTCTAGGTGCTTGCAATCTGCTGAAATAGAAGATGCTGAGGATTCAAATCAACTTGGGAGTGACTCTTAGCTTTGGCCATAACCACCTATATGGGATCAGGCAAATTGCTTTATCACTCTGAGTGACAAGTTGCTTCATCAGGAAATGTGAACACCACTTGTTCTTGTATAAGAAAAGGCCTAAGCAGAAAAAGAGGAGATTCCTAAGCTATAAGATGAGGATGTTTGAGGCAAACACAGAGAAGACTGAGAACTGAAACGTCTCAAATCCCGATCTTTCACCACATAAGGAAGAACTCCTGCTCCCCAGCCCCATCTGAGACAACCACCGCCCCCCTTATCTTAGCAAGCCCCGACACGAGAATCAGTGCAGACCTCTAGTATTCTGAGTGTAACCAAGACCCATTCTGCAGATAAATTATTCTCCCTTTAAATAGCTTCTGCCTTGCTATGGGCCCTAGTAGAAACGAAATGCCTGACCACATCAGTTTTCTGTGCTTGCAGTAACAAACGATCCCAAACTTTGTGCCATAAAACAAGAGAAATTTGTTCTCTCACTGTTCTGGAGGCTAGAAGTCTGAAATAAGGTGTCAGCAGGACCATGGTCCCTCTAAAGGCTTCAGAGGAGTTTCCTTCCTTTCCTAGTCCAGCTTCTGTGATTCCAGAAATTCCTTGGCTTGTGACTGCATCACTCCAGTCTCTCCCTCTATTCTTCCCACTTCTCATCTTCATCTCCTCCTCATCTGTCTCTAAGAAGAACACTTGTAGTTGGATTTGGAGCACACCCCAGTAATCCAGGACAAGCTCATCTCAAAATCCTTAGCTTAATTCTGCCTGCAAAATACCTTTTCCAAATAAGCTCACATCCACAGGTTTTAGGAGACTATCTTTTTTGGGGGGAGGGTAGGGGAGACCATTCAAACTATTACACTAACTATGGAAAATCAAGTGATCATGTAACTTGAGCTGCCCTCCATGAATTGGGTGTTATCTGACCTACTGTCCACAAAATTGGACACGTGCATTAGCAATCCATCAAGTGGAAATGACATAGAAAAGATGGGCTTCAACATGAGCAGGTGGGTCACTCTTTGAACACCCACTTCTGGTACATTGCCTCTTCTAGCACAATTCACATATGTAGCCTTATGTGGGGTCCCTTATAACCATGTGACTGGGGAGGAAAAGACTTGGGCCTGACTTTATGAGATGTGGGCAGAAGACAGAATTCCACAGCCACTGCACTGTAGTCCAGTTGGGGTGGCTCTGCAAGGCCACAGAGGAGGGAAATTATTCCAATTAGGAGACCTTTAAGAGGTGTATTTGGTTATTTACTTAGGGTGCCATAAGATAGCCTAAGGTTTGCATCAACATCTACATGGGAAATGACTAAAAACTTAACAAGCTGGTCAAGCACTTTATAGAAAATGACTTGGAGACTGGTAAAGTGAAATGTATGAGAACAGATTTCTCATAATGGGCACAGAATATTCTTTGACCATGTAATTGCTCACCAGAGAGCATTTCACTGTGGAGAGGCTCTTGATAATGAGGTGAACAAAATGAAGTCCTCTGGCTATCAGTCAGAACATATCTCAGCCAACCTGATGCTTGGTCAATGGGCCCCTTAAACAAAGTTTCCATGGCAGCAGAGATTGAGGTTCCTCAGCGTGATCTCCCTCATCAAGACTGACCTGGCTACTGCCACTGCTCAGCATCTCACCTCTGTATCTCAGTATCTCCAACAGCAGAGACCAACACTGAGCTTCTGATACAGCATCACACTCTATGATGACCAACTTACTAACATATTGTCAGGTCCCTCCCATCACGGAGACAGCAGGCGTTTTTCCTCAAAAGAATAGCTACATGTTCTAAACAAGTATTTTCTTTTTGATCCTAATTCTTCTGCCAGCATCACCATTCCTAGACTTATAGGATACCTTATTTTATCCCTTATAAAAGCACGGAATGGCAAAAAAGCACGGAAATGAGTTCTCATCCAATAAATTCACCACCCCATCATGGATACACACTTGTGGAATGAACTACTACAGACAGAGTTGGAATTACAGGGAGACCGAGAACTGTGTGGTTAGGGTATATGCCTCAAAGCAGAGGTCAAAATATAGTGCCTTTTCCCTGACAGTCAGAAGCCATTGCTCTGGAATCAAGATATAAAGCACTTAAAGAATGTTTGACTCCAATCTGGGGATTGGAGATTTTGGAGATTCTAGTGCCCAAGCTAAGGCTGCTTCTGAGAGGGTCATGGTTCTACTAAATCGGAAGTTGGGACGGACTGGCTTCTCACGCTGCTAAACCAACAGGCAAAGATGGGATCACCCTACTGGCCTGGGTGATCCAACTTGCTTGTAAAGGAAAACGTGCATGTCTGATAACTGACGGGAGGGATGGGGGCAGTGCCCGAAGCCTAGAGAATTTACTGGCGCCCCTCTTAATATTTTTCTACCAATCCGGTCTATGAAAAATTGTAGCACTTCAATAAATCCAAGACAGACACAGAATCAGATTTTGTACAAATAAGGTCTGAGTCTCACCATAAGGTAAAGACTATCCAGCCAAGGAACTTACAGAGAGTAAGAGGAGCAGGAAAGGGGTAGCAGAAGGAGGAAGCTGTGGTTATCAAATTAGGCCTGGGACCCAGCACAAAAGCAGGGACAGTGGATGCTATGTTTTGTGTCATTCCTCACAACCCCTTTTTTTTTTTTTTTTCCTGTGTCATGGTTGTGCTATATGGAGAGCACTAATGTTGTGGTATATTTTATGTTTCCTGTGGAAGTATAAGTGAATTTGGATCACCTTACCATGATTCATCTGCTGACTGAAACTATGTGTTTCTTGGAGTTCCCGTTGTGGCTTAGTAGTTAACAAAGCCAACTAGTATCCATGAGGACACATGTTCGATCGCTTGCTCAGTGGGTTAAGGATCCGGGGTTGCCATGAGCTGTGGTGTATGTCACACATGCAACTCGGATCTGGTGTTGCTACGGCTGTGGTGTAGGTCAGCAGCTGCAGCTACAATTTGACCCCTAGCCTGAGAACCTCCATATGCTGCAAGTGCAGCCCTAAAGAGCAAAACAAAACAAAACACACACACACACACACACAAAAAAAAAAAAAAAAAAAAAAAGGAAAGAAATAAAGGAACTATGTGTTTCCTCTACTGGGGATACATGTTTTTCAAGCAAAAGAAAAAAGTAGACACTGAGGTGCAAATATGTGTTAGAAATATTCTCGGTTCCCCCAGACCTGTTTTCTGTCCTTTCCTCAGCTCTGTGCATGGAGAGGTTGACCTCTATGAACTGCCTCAACCAGGCTCCCATGCATGTGGCTTTTAGCTGCAATGGCAATGGCAGATGAGACTGCTGGGGAAGGAAAGACCAAGCTGTGCATTCCCTGGCTTCCCCCTGCCTGGGCCACAACAGGTTAGCAGTGGCCACTTTCTTCTTTCCAGGGCCAGGGGGCCTCTTGGGTAGTCCTTCTCCAGAGCTACAAGTATTTTCAGGTCTCAGCAAGCCCTCTCTCCCCCTGTGTCTCCAGTTTCTCAGTTAAAGGCTACCAATACCATCCCTTGTTGATTTCCCTTAACTCTAACCTATCTAGTCACTTGTGATAGAATATGATGGAGGATAATGTGAGAAAAAGAATATATATATATATTCTGGGTTACTTTGCCGTATAGTAGAATTGACAAAACACTATAAATCAACTATAAAGGAAAAATAAAATTCATAATAAAATAAAATAAAATAAAAAACAGCCCTTTTGAGCTGGTGAAGAGAGTGTTACCAGAAAAGCCATCACTTTTTTGCCAGGATTCTGACTAACACAATACCTAAGGCCATGCTCTTCTGTTTAGGCTCAGAAATCCCTCCTTTTCCACCTGGCTCACACGCTCATATATCAAGTGTGGCTTAGACAGTGAAAGGCAAATATCATATGATATCACTTATATGTAGAATCTTAAAAAAAGGATGCAAATGAATTTATTTGCAGGGCAGACACAGATTAACCAACTTTGAAAACAAACGTATGGTTACCAAAGGGGGAAGGTTGTGGGGAGGGATGGACTGGGGGTTTGGGGCTAGCATATGCACAATGTGGTATATCAATGACTGGCTAACAAGGAACCTGCTGTATAGCATGGGGAACTCTACCCAGTATTCTGTGATAATCTATGTGGGAAAAGAATCTGATAAAAGGGAGTTTCTGTCATGGCTCAGTGGATATCAAATGCAACTAGTATCCATGAGGATGTGGGTTTGATCCCTGGCCTCACTCAGTGGGTTGGGGATTCAGCGTTGCCACGAGCTGTGGTGTGGATCACAGACATGGCTCAGATTCTGCACTGTGGCTGTGGTATAGGCTGGTGGCTGCAGTTCCCGATTCAATCCCTAGCCTGGGAACCTCCATGTGCCATGGGTGTGGCCCTAAAAAGACAAAAAAAAAAAAAAAAAGGGAATCTGAAAAAGAATGGATGTGTACCTATATAACTGAAGCACTTTGTTGTACAGCAGAAATTATTGCAACATTGCATATCTACTATACTTCAATAAATCTTTAAAAAATAAAAAAAGAGTGGCTTATCCATGGTTCTACATGCATATGTTTCAAAGATCCAGACAGCTTCTCTTCCATGGATTATGGTCACTTCCATAACACACCACAAGAGGGAAAAGGAATTTCTCTTTTAGGTGCAGGAAATTTTTTCCCCTTCCTCATCCATAGGCCAAGTCCTCTGAATTTGGAAAAATATCCACTATTCATTTTGTTAGCACTATAGCACCTAACTATAGAATAGTAACATTCTAGTGGTCATAAGACTATATGACCACTACTACTAGACTATAAGCTTACTGATATTACTATTATATTATTATATTACTTACTATTACTAGGCTATAAGCTTGCTTAATTCATTCATTCAGCAAACATTTAGTGAACACTTACTTTGTTCTGGGCTCTGAAAATCTAGAACTGGACAATACAAAGAGTTTACCATCACGGAGCTTACGATTTCATGAAAAAAACCCTCACTCTCTTCTCTGTAGTATTGCGAGCACAGTGGGAAAATCTCAGTCAATAATCATTATATGAAGAAAGACGAGGATTAGAAAAATGACAAAATGTAAATTATGGTTATAGTTAGCTCAATGCAGTTCAATTTTGTTTTGTCTTTTTGTGTTTTTAGAGTTGCACCCGTGGCATGCGGAAGTTCCTAGGCTAGGGGTCGAATTGGAGCTACAGCTGCCCGACTTATAACACAGCCACAGCAACACCAGATCCAAGCCATATCTGTGACCTACACCACAGCTAATGGCAACACTGGATCCTTAACTCACTAAGCAAGGCCAGGGATCGAACCCATGTCCTCATGGATGCTAGTCAGATTCATTTCCACTGAGCCACGATGGGAATTCCATCAATACAGTTCAATTTCTAAGTGTGAGGGTGATCCTGCCAATTTGCTGGTAAGTCTCTTCTCAGAATCACTTTATGCTTAGAAATTTGTAAAAATTCATGAGGTTTTGCTAGATTCCTCTCATTTCCATGTCAATTATCTGGAAGCATCACAATATTAGTCCAGCTGTTGCTGCTGCACAATCTGCCCCATGGTCGTTTTTGGAAAAAAACCCATGTCCCTTGCCCTACTGCTCTAGATAGTTCTACTGGAACGAGTTCTGTGGTGATGATCAGACGCCTTAGCCTTCCACATCTCAGCTACTTCTCAACCAACTTCAGCCTCTGTTCAAGAGGATCCCTTCCTCTATGGCTTCCCTCTAGATTCATTTCATCTTTTCCTCTGGCCCATGTCTTTTTCTTTTTAACCTCAGCTCCCTTCCCCCACTTCCTAGATTATCCTCCTGAGGTCTGTCAGTCAACTCTGGCCCATATTGCTGCTACCATCAGCCTACTGGGAGTCCTGTTGACAGACAGCTAGGTGGTATAACAACAGACTCACTTTGGAAAATGGAAACTGGAAAAAACCTAAAGAGTTTTTAGGTTATTTTTTAGAGCGACGGAGTAGGGGAGGGAAAGCAAAGTCATTTATTCCAGAAGCACTTCGTTCCCAGCATGTCTCTGCAATGGCAGTTCCTCCTCTTACTGCTTTTGTTCCATGCAAGGTCAAATTTTAAAATGCACATGCTGACACAGTTGTGCTGTCTCATTGTCGGGTGGCTGGTGTGTGGTCAGGGCTTTTCAGCCCTTTGTAGTTTTGTGTGAAAAATCACTGCGATATGGGGTGGGAGGAGAAAGACCCATCAGGGAAAAATCTTGCTCACAGGAGAGCTGAAATCAAAGGAATGCCTGAGGCCTTGAAAACCGGCCTCCCGTTTCCTGGCTCCAGACTATAAGCACTCAGGCCTTGGAAAAGGTAATCTGGAAAAACTGAGGTGCGAGGAGGATGGAGATTTTCACACTGCAGTCGAGGATATCCATCGCTTCTTTTCAGGTTTAATTGCACGTGGGTGGTGTATGATTATAAGTGCTCATAAATTGTCTACCCCAAGAGTGAATTCAGCCCCCTCCATATGTGTCAGCATGAGCTGAGCTGAAGCCAGTAAAACGGGCCAAAATACACTCAAATTGCAGCCAGACTGATGACAGAGGGTTTGAAAAGTCAGCTATAGAGACCTGTGAACCCAGCTTTTGGAGTAATAGATTTCTTGTCCTGAGCCTCTACACAGATGCTATTTTTCCCTCTTTGGGGTGGGATAGGAAAGGAGAAGGTACTAATGGAGAAACTGACTTTCTTCTCTAATTGAACAAGTAGCATTTAGTCACTTAGAAAGGAACAAATTCTTTAGGTTTAAAATCTTATAGCCTTATATAACCAACTTTAATTTCAAATTTAGCTTCAAATTAAATTTACTCATTGAATTTGGCATGCAGCGACTTAGTTACAATGTGCTATGTAGTGACAATTTCCCCACTACTTTCCTCTATTTTAACTCTCAACAGATTTTGTACAGTGTACTGTGAAGTCATAGGGTCTTTGGTTGAGTTTAGTGCATCATTTATGAGTTATATCCACCTCTCTTCTCTTCTCATTCATCAGTGGTAATTAATGTACCACATAATGTCAGATCAAATCACAATTTACTAAGTAACTGAAGACACTAAAGTCTTATTCTGCAAAAACATCTTTTAATTACAAATGCCCAATGTAAGTTTTGACTTTCTAATGAAGTAATTTGGCATGAGTAAGAATGGTAGTTGTGGGATAATGACTGTCATTTTGACATTAGGACATCGATTTAATAGAAATCAGATACGTTTATTTGTACACTGAAGGTTAAATGCTACAACTTAGGTGATCTCTTGGTACCAGTGTGGTCATAAATACAACTTAAGCAGGGGCACTGAGTAAGTGGCAGTACACAGTTCTCGGGTGACTGAGAATATACTAATATTAGTTTTTGATTTTTACTCAGATATGTTTCAAATATTGTATAGAAAATAATACATGACCAAAAAGTAAATTATAAGATTTGCAATTATTAGTTTCAGATATCTTTTTTGGTTATCATTATGTTATTTTAAAAATTTATATATGGTAAGTTTTTTGCGTATAACTCTATGAGTTTTAATACATGCATAGACTTGTATAACCACTAGCAGATAAAATCAGTTTCATCATCTCCCCAAATTCCCTTGTGCTGTCCTTCGTAGTCAAACCTTCCTCTTACCTCAACCCCCAGCTACTACTGATCTAGTCTCTGTTCTGATAGTTTTGTCTTTTCCAGAATGTCACATAAATGGATCCCTACAATAGGTGAACTTCTTTCACTTTTATGTAATGCATGTTTTGTACATTAACACACAGTTTTCTTTTTAATGCTGAATATATATCATTTGTGTGGATGCACGTTCTCATTGAAGGACAAATGATTTAATATTTGTCAATTATGAACAGTGCTGTGATAAATATTTGTTTAAATGTTTTTTGTGAATGTAAGGTTTTATTTCTCTAGCATAAATTCCTAGAAGTAAGATTGATGGGTCCTAGCTTAAGTGTGTATTTAGCCTCGTAAGAACTACCAAATTGATTTCTAGAATGTCTGAGCTATTTTGCATTCCCAGTGGCAATGTATAAGAGTTCTAGTTGCTTCCCTGCCTCATCAGCATTTAGTATGTCAGGTTAAAAAATGAATTTTGGCCATTCTAATGTGATTGTAGCCATTCCAGTAGGTAGTGTAAAAGCCATTGCTAGTTTGAGCAGAGAGATGTTATGATCTGATCAGTATTTTAAGAGGACACAGTGCTAACACAGACTGTAGGAAGACGAGTTAGAAGGAGACGTAGTAGGCAGTTACTGAAATAATATAGACAAAGGTAATGGTGACTTCGGCCAGAGTTGTAACCGTAGAGGTGATGAGAAGTTAGGAGTTTCTTTGCTAACTAACCAATGTGACATGAGAAAGGAGGAGAGAATTCAAGGGTGATTATAAGGTTGTTGGGCTGAGCAGTTAGAAAAAATGGAATTGACATTTACTAAAATGTTGATGGACATTAGGCAGGGAGGCGGCAAGATGGCGGAGGAGTAAGAGGTCGCGCTCTCCCTCTCCCACAAATACATCAAAAAACGCATCTAAATATAAAACAAGTTGGACAAATCATCATCTGAATGCTGATCAATTTAAACCTCCAAAAACTGCAAGAAACCCCTGAAATAACTGGGTAGAACAAGTGAAGAAAAAAAAAGGTGAGAGAGAAA
>PVHT020001751.1:2468544-2515269 GCA_004024745.2 Catagonus wagneri
TTTTTTTTTTTTTTTGTCTTTTGTGGCACACCCATGGCATATGGAGGTTCCCAGGCTAGGGGCTAAATTGGAGCTGTAGCTGCTGGCCTATACCACAGCCACAGCAATGCAGCATCCAAGCCAGGTCTGTGACCTACACCACAGCTCAGGGCAACACTGAATCCTTAACCTATCGAGCGGGGCCAGGAATTGAACCTGTGTCCTCATGGAGACTAGTTGAGCTCGTTAACCACTGAGCTACGATGGGAACTCCCAAAATGTCTTATCAATAACCATTTAGACCATGGCAGAAACTAAGCATATGATGCAAAAGCTTATCAAGCTCATCCCAGCATTAATACAGTAATTAAAACGGTCTGTTAAAAGATAAAACATCTGAAACAACGTGAAATTATACAGGATACTGGAACATAAACCAGAAGTGTCCTAAGCAAACTAGAATGTATATTCATTCTATCTCTGGGAGATATCTCCAGTGTCAGGGCTTCAACTACCATTTCATTGTTACTGAACTCCATACTTTGACTCCATGTCTCCTGGAACCCGATTTTTGTTCCAACAATTACGTCCTGTCTTATCACATGTTAGCAGCATCTAACTTACTGCCCCAATAAAAACCCCACGGACCACCCTAGCCTTCTTCCTCACCTCCAATCTATCACACCCATTTTTCCATTCCTCTCTCTGAAGAGCACAGAAGTTCATGCACTTTTCTTCATGTCCATTGCTGCCTACCATCTCGGTCCACATACCAGCATCTTTCACCTGGATTATTCCATAGTTTCATCTCCCAGCATCACCCTTACTCCCCAACAAACCACTCTCCACATTGTGACCAAGACGAGCTTTTCAAAATGAACATTTAGTCATGTTACTTCCCTACTTAAAACCTGGCAATGGCTTCTTACTGTTCTTAAACCGAATTCCTTTATCAGGGCCTGAAGTCTACTTCTTGATCTAGATCTCTCTGCATTCCGACCTTTCACCAACTTTACTGTCACTTTCCACATTCTATTCTTTCAACCCTTCTTAGGTGCATGTTTGCGTGCCTCCTAAATTGAGGCACCCCAGCCCCCAGTGTGATGGTATTTAGAGATGGAATTTTCAGGAGGTACTTAGATCATGAGGGTGGGCCCCCCAAGATAGGATTAGTTCTCCAACATGGGAGGAAACAGGAAGAAGGGGGTCATCTGCAAACCAGGAAGAGAGCTCTCACCAGAAACTGAACATGCAGGCACTTTCATCTTGGACATCCCAGTCTCCAGAACTGTGTGAAATAATTTTTTGTTGTCTAAGTCACCCAGTCTTGGGTATTTATGAAAGCAACCCAAACTAAGATAGTCCCCACGATATGCTATATTTTTGCTTCTATAGGCCACTAATACTAGGAACATTTTCTCACTCACTGACTTCTTTGCCACCTAACTTTTGCCCCTCCCTTAAGTCCCATCTAAGGGTCTCATTCTAAAGGTTATTGCCCAGGCGGGCCCTTCCCAACCTCTTAGATCAGGATATAACCTATACTAGGCATTTCAGTGCAACCTACCTCCCCTTTTGCAGCACTTGTCCCAAGTATATTAAGGCATTTGCAGCAACATGGATGCAACTACAGATTCTCACACTAAGTGGAGAAAGAGAAAGACAAATACCACATGATACCACTTATGTGGAATCTAAAATATGGCACAAATGAATCTATATTCAAAACAGAGACAGACTCACAGACATAGAGAAGAGACTTGTGGTTGCCGAGGTGGAGGGGGAGGGAGTGGAAGGGACAAGGAGTTTGGGGTTAGCCGATGCAAACTCTTCCATTTAGAATGGATAAATAATGAGGTCCTGCCGTATAGCACAGGGAATGATACCCAATCTCTTGGGATAGAGCATGACAGAAGAAAATATGATAAAAAGAATATATACATATGTATTACTGGGTCACTATGGTGTACAGAAGAAATTGGTACAACACTGTATACTAACGATATTTTAATTAAAAAAAAGAAAATCACAGAAGTGTATAACTGTAAGAACCATAAGGATGAGACTGTGTCTGTCAGTCCCCAGCTCGTACTGAAATCAATAAACGACTGCTGAATCTGAAAAGACATTACCTAACTTTTTTGAAGAGTAAGCTGAATCTTGACTATCTTCAAAATCAGTCTTTCAAAGTCAATCTCTAAAAAAACACCAAGATAGAAATTCTTAAAATCTTGCCATCATCTCTCAGTGTCCATATTGAGTAAGAAGACCTACATACTCAAGAGTGTTTGGGGCTTCCCTAGAAGAATCCATGTTTCTTGTTGACTGGATGAGGACTGGTCTTTTTTGGTCCTACTTCAGTGATGACATGATTTCTATTATTTCTACCTGGGAGCTGTAATCAGTGTAGCAGGGACTTTAGGGATGGGACATCTAATGCATACCCTTGCCTTCAGGCAAGACTCCATGGGAACTAATTTGGGTTAAAAGATTTCTAAAGTGTATAGAGCATAAAAATATATTTTCTAAGGTTCCCCACACAGGAGATCTATTTTGTGAATACTTGCAATAAGAGCAGTTTTCATAACATTTGATCTTAATTTTTCAGTTCAAGTTTGGACTCAAATACATCTTGTCTAGTCTCCAGGAAAAGGGGAAAGTGGTTGGCTCCTTTTCTCTGTCCAAAGACTTCCTAGACATGCAAACAGTTTATAAATCAACGCTTAGCATTCTGGAGGGCAAAGTCAGGAAAGCTCCTCTGGGAAATAAGCTCCCATCCCTAAGATGGGTTTCTATTGAGAAGTCAAGCTCTGTAAGATTAAAAATGCATCATGCTTAGGGAATTTGAAGTCTTCTTTCCATTTAAAAAATGCACAAAAGCCAAGAGCAATCTAAGTCATGTTTCAGCTATGTCCTGGAAGACTGAGAAGTGTTGTTTTCATGGAAAATTACTTATTACAGAAACGATTTTATAGCTATATTATAATTTGTGGTACGTAGATGTTTCCTGAGGGCTCTCTGATTTAAGACTGCAATCATGGATGAAACTCTGATACCGTGGCCACTCTCTAGAGCATGAACTTTATTTACAAGAGGCACAGCTTTCTAATTCTGTTTCCAGAATTATTTCAATGGCTGGTATAGAATTGTAACTGTAAGGAGGAAGGAGCAGAGAGAAGCATGTTGGGGAGAGGAGAGGGAAGATTTGAAGCTAGATATATAACTGTTCCTGTTTAACTCCTTGTCTCTTTTCTCTCTCAAATTCAATCAACTTCAATAGTCCCCAGACACACTGAATACAAGGTGGGATCTAAACAAAACACTGTGTCCAGAAGCTACCAAAGTATTCTCTGCAAGGCACTTTTTTTTTTTGCATTTGTTTTATTTTTTATAATGATTTTTTCCATTGTAGCTGATTTACAGTGTTCTGTCAGTTTTCTGCTGCACAGCAAGGTGACCCACACATACATGTATACATTCTTTTTTCTCACATTATCATGCTCCATCACAAGAGACCAGACATAGTTCCCAGTGCTATACAGTAGAATCCCATTGCTTAGCCATTCCAAAGGCTATAGTTTGCAACCATTAACCTCAAATTCCCAGTCTCTCCCACTCCCTCCCCCTCACTCTTGGCAATCACAAGTCTGTTCTTCATGTCCATGATTTTCTTTTCTATTGAAAGATTCATTTGTGCCATATGTTAGATTCCAGATGTAAATATCATACGGTATGTCTTTGTCTTTCTGACTTACTTCACTTAATATGAGAGTCCCTAGTTCCATCCATGTTGCTGCAAAGGGCATTATTTTGTTCTTTTTTATAGCTGAGTAGTATTCCATTGTGTATATATACCACATCTTCTTAATCCAATCATCAGTTGATGGACACTTAGGTTGTTTCCATGTCTTGGCTATTGTGATTAGTGCTGCAATGAACATGTGGGTGCATGTGTCTTTTTCAAGGAAAGTTTTGTCTGGGTATATGCCCAGGAGTGGAATTGTTGGGTCATACGGTAGGTCTATGTATAGTTTTCTAAGGTACCTCCATGCTGTTTTCCATTGTGGTTGTACCAGTTTACATTCCCACCAACTGTGTAGGAGGGTTCCCTTTTCTCCACACCCTCTCCAGCATTTATTTGTGGACTCACTAATGATGGCCATTCTGACTGGTGTGAGGTGGTACTTCATGGTAGTTTTGATTTGCATTTTTCTAATAATCAGAGATATTGAGCATTTTTTCATGTGCTTGTTGGCCATCTGTATATCTTCTTTGAAGAAATGTCAGTTCAGGTCTTTTGCCCATTTTTTGAATGGGTAGTTGCCTTTTTTGCTGTAGAGTTGTATCAGTTGTTTGTATATTTTAGAGATTAAGCCCTTGTAAGTTATATCATTTGAAACTATTTTCTCTCATTCCATAGGTTGTCTTTTTTTTTTTTTTGGTTTCCTTTGCTGTGCAAAAGCTTGTCAGTTTCATTATGTCCCATTGGTTTATTGCTGCTTTTATTTCTGATGTTTTGGGAGACTCACCTGAGAAAACATTTGTAAGGCCAATGTCAGAATATGTTTTGCCTATGTTATCTTCTAGGAGTTTGATGGTGTCTTGTCTTACAATTAAGTCTTTAAGCCATTTTGAGTTTATTTTTGTACATGGTGTGAGGGTATATTCCAGTTTCATTGATTTACATGTGGCTGTCCAGTTTTCCCAGCATCACTTACAGAAAACACTGTCTTTTTCCCATTTTATATTCTTGGCTCCTTTGTCAAAGATTAATTGACCATAGGTGTCTGGGTTTATTTCTGGGTTCTATATTCTGTTCCATTGGTCTGTATATCTGTTTTGGTACCAGTACCACATTTTCTTTATTACTGTGACTCTGTAATATTTTCTGAAGTCTGGGAGAGTTATGACTCCTGCTTCGTTTTTGTCCCTCAGGATTTCTTTGGCAATTCTGGGTCTTTTGTGGTTCCATATAAATTTTTGGATTGTTTGTTCTAGTTCTGTGAAAAATGTCATGGGTAATTTGATAGGGATTGCATTGAATCTGTAGACTGCTTTGGGTAGTATGGCCATTTTTACAATATTAATTTTTCCAATCCAGGAGCATGGACTATCTTTCCATTTCTCTTCATCCTCTTTAATTTCCTTGATTAACATTTTATAGTTCTCAGCATATAAGGCTTTCGCCTCCTTGGTCAGGATTATTCCCAGGTATTTGATTTTTTGTGAAGCAATTTTAAAAGGTATTGTATTTTTGTATTCCTTTTCTAATATTTCATTGTTAGTATTCAGAAATGCAACTGATTTCTAAATGTTAATTTTATAACCTGCTGCTTTGTTGAATTTGTTGATCAGTTTTTGGGTTGAGTATTTAGGGTTTTCTATATTTAGTATCACATCATCTTCATACAGTGACAATTTTACCTCTCCTCTTCTAGTTTGGATACCTTTCATTTCTTTTGTTTGTCTGACTGCTGTGGCTAGGACTTCCAATACTATGTTGAATAACGGTGGTGAGAGTGGATATCCTTGTCTTGTTCTAGATTTTAGTGGGAAGGCTTTCAGCTTTTCTCCATTGAGTATTATATTGGCTGTGGGTTTGTCATAAATGGCTTTTATTACATTAAGGTATGTTCCTTCTATACTCGCTTTGGTAAGAGTTTTGATCATGAATGGATTTTGGACTTTGTCAAATGCTTTTTTCTGCATCTATTGAGATGATCATGTGGTTTTTTACTTTGGCCTTTAAAGGGCATTTAGTGAAACACAAGATAAACAGGCACATGATGAAAGGCTGATGGTGGCTATGCTGATAAAAAGACAGACAGAAAGTAACAAGTTCACCCCAATTAAGATTCACCTTCAAATACTGACCTCCTTCTATACACATCAGCCTGTGGCTCTTGGTACCATGACTTCTCTCAAACTCCTGTGGATTCAACACCCTGCTGGATCTGGCACACTGTGCAAATTTTCTGAGCTTCAGCTTCTTCAATAAAATGAGAATACTGGACCAGTGCAACTCAACACTAACTCCCTGGGGTTCCCATGTGCAGCTGGACTCTACATAACAGAAGTGAAGAGGAGCATAAAAATACACAGAATGGTTCCAACAGAAGGTGAATTTCAGCTTTGGCTTCTGGTCTCTATTGATCAGTTTGTTCTTTTTTACTCATACTTAAAACATTCAATTTAGAAATTTTTAGTGCTGCCTAAACTCACCTAATATCGTGCATCTGCTCTTTGGAGGAGGGTGTAGTCGGGAGCAACATGACTTAAGGCTTTCACCTCCTTCCTGCAAAACATTGGCACCTCTTGTGAGATAATACCCTGGTTTGGGCCACTGGCAGCTGTAACCATGGCCCCAGTTCTAACAGTAATATACTATTGCACTAGCTCTATATAATGCTACTAGGTAGAAGCTGTTAGTTTGGAGAACATATACAGAGAAGAGTGCATAGTGTTATTATCTGTACCTAACACATCCTTTCTGAGTATCTGAGTATACATGTGTGCACCCTTACTGGCGCACATGTACCCTCCTCAGATATACAGTCAGATGAGCACACTTGCCTGCTCAGGCTCCTCAGATGCCACTGGAGAGAAGGTGGGCAGGGCACTGGGATGTGAAATGGGAGTGAGGGTGTGATGGGAGTGCCAAGGGAAAAATATAAGTGGGGGTATATGGTCTCTTGCACTGACACTAGCCTTCTCTGCTTTTGGGGTCCAAGGGCTTTGCCTGCGCAGGCAGGGGGTCCAGTTATACTACACTGTCCTTTCTGGTCCCCCTTCTCTGTCGTGAGTCATCATTTGGCTTGAGACACTGCAATGATTTTACAAAACCCTTTACTGTGCCAGCAGATTCAAGATATGAATGGTTTACATGTGGGCAAGTTATAGGTACACTGTTGACGTGGAACACAACTCATTCCATTTGATTCATAAGCCATGCTTAGCAGAACAGACCTTCCCATTGGTTCAACTCTCTAGTCTCTTTTAGACTGGATAAGTTATACCATGTGAAAGCTTGGTCTCTGATTCTTAGAAGCCTAAACCAGCAAGCCATATTCTTGATTATCCTTCATACCTATTAGGGGTTGGCCAAAGGACCAGTGACTGCAGCCACATGGGATCCTGCACACAGAGGCTAAATCTAAAGAAGACTTCCACGACTCCAATGTCAGGCACATGAGAACATAGCCAACTCTACTCGTGCTCTTAAAACTGCTACCCAGAGATAACACACAGCACTTCCACTCACGTATCTTTGGCTAAAACAGATCACATGCCTAAGCTTTGTGTTAAAAAAGGAATCATACTCTTCCCCTAGGGTTGGGGAGCAGATACTGGTCAACAGTTGTCCTTTGCCACCCTCTCAGTGCTGGGCTCACCTCCCATCCATCCCCCACCCCTTCTCTCGGCTCAGAAACTTCTCTGACTTCTCGGTTGTTCCCCTTTCAAGATTCTAAATCCCAAATCTCTAGACATTGTTTATTCTAGCATATTCTTGTTACCCAGATCCTCCAAGAGGCTAGAAATATGGCATCTTGGAGATTATTATAAATGAAACCTGACTCTACCCTTTAATGAACTGTTCCTAATTTGACTCATATTAGAAAGTCTAGTAACTTTAGAGTGTATTTTACAGATTACATTTTGAATGGATGTCACAAAATTGGATCATTTTTCCCAGAAAAAACACTGTTGTTGCAAGTGCCAGAATAAGTTCCTCTAAGGGATATGTCACCAGTGTTACTAATTAGCTGTGTGATCCTACAAAGACACCTGGTGTCTTGGGTAATACTTCTCCAGGAGTAGAATAAAGGCTGGTGCCATATTTCTAAGAGCCTTCCAGAGCTAAAATTTTATGATTCTATTATTTTTATTTACAGTCTCCCAGAAAGTGTATTAGTCTCCAGCATGTGCTAGAGACAGTGAGAGTTTTACGTATCGGCATTTGCTCCTTACAGAGCATGCTCTATGGAGGTCATGCAGAACTGCATGTGCAGATATGAGAAGCGTCTGGTTTCAGAAACTTGAGTGGAAAGGTCAGGAAAAGTAAAAACAATTACATGGTCCACACCCACATGGAAGCTAATGAGTTACTTGTGCACACTGCTGGGGAGAAATACACCCACCAGAATACTTCCGTGCTTGACACAGGTCAGATTATCTTCTTCGTGGACTCCATCGTTAGGACTGAGAGGCAGTGATCAAAATCATTTGATTATAGCATCTTGATAGTTACATTGCTTAAGGTATGTTTATTCTCTTTTCCTTTGGCATTCTAGACATAACAATGTCAGGGACTGCACATGGACTGTTTCTTTTGAGCCCTCTCCAAGACCACTGGTTTCCTTTCTAGGATTTCAGTCTTGATATACTTTTAAGTAGCAAAAGATCAAACTGGAAACTGCTTTGGAATCCACATGTGGATCCTTCAATCAAACAAGTGAATGATCTCAGTGTGCTTCCTACCTTTCACTCACTTATCCACTCATTCAATCAGCGTTCACTGGGCACCTCCTATATACCAGGCTCTGTGCTGGGCACTGAAGACGCAAACACCAAGAAGGTACAAGAGAATAAGCCCTAGACCCAGATGCCCTCACAACCTTGTCAGGATATAGATGAAGAGGACAAGTTTGTATTGGAGGTACATGGGCAGTGCTATAATAAACAGACATTTTTTTAAGGGGGTCAAGGAGAGAGACACAGGAGAGGGCAGTTTTGAATGGGATCTTAAACTGAGTAGAATTTTGCCAGGCAGAGAAATTCAAGGAGGGATTCAAGATTCAGACAGAAGAACAGTATGAGCAAAGAAAAGGAAGTGAATTCAGTTCTAGATCAGGGCATTGAAGCAAGTCACAGGACTGTCTGGGTTTCCCAGTGCAAATAAAAGGTTATGTTTACACTGTGCTGTACAGTCCACTGGGTGTGCAATACCATTATGTCTAAAGAAACAATGTAAACACTTTAAAAAAATATAAGACCAAAAATTCACAATAGTAACAAAAGATCACTGATCACATCACCATAACAAATGTAGTAATGAAAGACTTTGAAATATTGTCGGAATTATCAAAATAGGACACAGAGCAGTGAGAATACTGTTGGGAAAATGGTGCCAGCAGACTTGCTTGATTCAGGGTTGCCACAAACCTTCAATTTGTTTAAAAAAAAACAGAAAAAGCCCTCAAAACGCAGTATTTGTGAAGTGTAATTAAGAGAAGCTCAATAAAATGAGGTATGCCTGCCGATGTAACTGTTTTAAGAACATCTATTCCCAGTTCACCTCTGAGGTACTGATCACCTGTCTTTCCCAAAGATTTCCTTTCTATTTCCTCCACATCTAAAGGCAATCTTGGCATAAGGGTGGTTAAAACTCAAGTTAGAAAAGGCTCGAGTATCATGTGAATGTGTCCAGGGACTGAATTCCTGTCCTGCCACCAGTTCTCTGTGTGATTTCAGGCATGACTTGACTTGTTTAAGCCTCAGTTTTCTCCTCCATAAAATAGGGATAGTAATACCTGAATAACTGAATTAACATATGCAAATCTCTTAGGACAGTCCATGGCCTGTATTACACTTGATAATTGACTGGCATTGTTTTTGCTGTTGTGATAGCTAGTTTTCAGTGTCCAAATTATCTTTCACCATAATTGAGTGGTAACTTCATTTTTCTCGTACTTATTTTTCTCTTACAGTCTTAAAAATGGAAATTTGGAAAGGAAGCATGGATTGGTGACTAATTTCTGTTGAGTGTTTCACTATGAACAAGGCCCTATGTTAGCTACTGAAATAATGTATCATAGGGGAGAGAGTTCTGGGAAATGTGATTATTTTTTATCATGAGTCTGCTTGAGAGTAGCAGTGTGGCTAGCTTAGACTTCAGTTTCCGTGCAGTTTTCAGAGGATAATAATTATACCTGCTGGAGTGGCAGTTTGTTTGCTGTATGCTTTGTGTCCTCCCATTTTCCTCCAGGGCAGAACTTACCTTTCTTTGGAGAATTATTCCTTTATCCAATCTTGAAATTATGCTGAGGTTGTGGGAATTATACATAGGGACATGGGAAGAGACTATCAAAACCCCATTGTGGAGCAAACCAAAGTAAGCAATAGAAGATGCAGGCAACACACAGAAGTAGGAGAGACACAGACAGGGATATACACACAGAGATACACACATGAAGAGACAGGAGAGATAATACAGAACTACTGGAGGCATCAAATCCCTTATTCTAGTCCCTGTGCTAACCAAATATGTCCTGGAGTCTTCCTTTGAGTCTACAAGTGAACTAAACTTCCATTTGTACTTAAGCTCCAGCCAGCTGGGCTTCCGTTCCTTGCAACCAAAAGAGTCCTGACTTCTGCTTCTGTTTGCCTTGCAGCATCATTAAGTGGGTCAGGTAAGACATTGCAGAGTTCTTCAAAAACCTAAGGGCACTATCACAACTACTAATTGTAATAAAAAGAACTATGAAATATAGTTTTCTTCCCTAAAAGGAGAAATAAAGGATTCTGTAACACCAGTTTTAATGACTTAGAAGCAGAGTGCCCCCTGAACAATCTATGTGATTGGATTCAGTCTCAAGGGAATGTCGGGATTTGGGGTGACCAGGAAAGGCTCAGGGAAGGGACAGGATTTGAGCTGGGCCTGAAGAATAAACACAGTGTTGCTCAAAGAAGGGAAAAGGCTTTTCTGAGCATGGAGAATGCCATGGGCTAAAGCTCTGCTGTTGGACACCCAGGTGACAAATATTTACTGGCCTACTATCAGTCACGCAAAGAGGCTTGGGGAGATCTCGGAATCTGCACTGGCTACTTGTAAAAGCCACTAAAATCATCAAATATATAAAAAAAAAGTCTGCAGTACTTAAGCAAACAAACAAACAAAAAGTTAGAGGTGCATATTTCACATGCCTGTGGGTCTTCTCTGGTAATCCAAGGTCTTTTTTCTTCCTGGTTAGCATTTTTGAGACTTCCCTGGTGTTTGAGTCAGATTGGTATCACCTGAAGACTTTATCCACATGTTTTTCATTCCCTTTCTTTGGGACTTAGCAGAAATGGACAATTTAGATGAACATTACCCTACCCCCATCTGGCAGACCCTTTTTGCCTGTCCTGCGGCCATCAATTCTCAGCACTCTGTGGTTGCTGTCCTTCCCAGTTTCATCTTCTTAAGGCACGTCTGTGGCTAAGCCTCATGGCTAGAAATTGAAATTATTATCAAGCAGCTGCAGATGTCCAAGATTTCAGGGTCCAGGACAATAACCCTACACACCGTTTTCCCCATTACTTCTTAAAGTGATCTGCTTAGAAATCACTGAGTTAATGTAACACCTGACTTTGGGATTTCAACATCACATGTTTTCTTCCTTCAATCCAAGGAAATATTGAAATTGTTTTCAAGTTCATTCACTTATATAAAGGCATAGAGAATGGAAGTCTTAGTTTCCCCATGTATAAAACAGGATTTAAAACAGTTAACATTATAAGAATTAACCTGATTCTTCATAGGAATACTACCTGATGTGAAAGTATCTTAGGAAGTTCCACAATAATAATAAAAGCAATACGGAAGTAGTCAGATGGTACAGTTATTTGTGACTTTTACTCCCTGCCCTGGCCCCTAGTTCTGCCCTCTCTGTGAGCTTAAAGACCTTCTAGATTTTTCCTGACACCTGGGCTCCTATTAAATCTAATTTCTGACAGACACCTGAGGCTGAAGTTTACTAACTTGCTGGTTGGTAGCACTTTTCATCTCATAGCCTGGCTAGACGGATGCTTCAGGTAATTGGTACTAAGGGAGAAGACTGAGAATTGGACTAGAAGTGGCTCAAAGCAGCTCTGCTTGAGACTCAGCACCTGCAGAGATGGCTAAATAGGGATCTTCCAGACAGTTCATGAGAACTGCGCCAGAGGGAAGGTCTTGGCTTTGTGGATAGGCTGAATCAAATGGAGCCAGTCTGATGATAAAGAGGTGAAGAGGGAGAGAGTTTGGCAAATTCAAGGAGGGAGCAGGGTGCTGAGTGCCACATGCAGCTCATTTTTATGCTTTGTAATCCATCATTTTCTCTGTCTTTGAAAATGTCTCCTGAGGGGAGGTTCTTTGGCAAAAGGGCAGCTAAGCATGTTTCTCATTGTTCCCTTTATCCTCATCCCAGTTGGAAACAAATAACTCAAAGCTGGTTGACTTCCTAGCAGATCCCGTTTGTTTCAAAGTCCATTTTCAGTCAGTTTCATAGGCAAAGTCTCCCAGAAATGCCGAAATTATTCCATGGAAATGGTTGCAAGAGTGTGTGGTGGCTTGTGGACATAGTTGCAGTTATTGCCTTATAGAAGATAAGCTTGAGAAAGGATCCAACATGTCCTCCTGGTATACCTCCCACCTCTTTTTAAAGAAGTGGACACTGAGGCTAGAGTTAGCAGGTGATTTGTCCAGGGTCTCACTTCCAGGGACCTGCCTTCCTAAGTCTCCTAACAAGAGACAGGAGTAAAAAAGACCCATTGCATCCAGGAAAGAATTGAGGAGTGACTGAAGCAGGACTGGCGAGCTGGAACTCATCTTGTCAAAGGTTAGGCTGGGAGAGTGAGAGTGAATAATACAAAAGCAAGACGTATTTCTCAGAAATAGAGAAATAATAGAGTCAAAACCAAACTGGGACTTGGAGCAAACAAGTCAAAACCAAGAGCTGATACTAGATGGGGACAGAGCAACACTAAAAACTGTTGAGAATGATTTAGGGTCAGCATAGTGAAAAAAAAAAGTTGCTTTCAAGCTGATACAGTCAAACATGACTTCTATAAAATGAACACAATAACTGGATTCTCTAAAGACTCCTTGTTGGGGAGCACCCACAATCCCACCCAGTCCCTTTCCCGCCCCTCCTTGCTCTCCCTTGATCCATTCACATGCGCCTCAAAGCTTACATCCACACCTGATATTTACTGCTCTAGGGCTTTCCTCAGGCCATTCTTTCTGCCCTGAATGCTGTCTCCTCTCCTAACGCCCTTCTTGGATCTAACCAAATTCTGTGTCCTTCTAATAACTCTGGTCACTGCTTTCAATGTGTTTTCCCAACACGGCCAAGCAACTCTCCCACACCAGCTGGGTGTCCTACAATTCAACTCAGGTCTGACACTATCTATGTTGAGAGACCATCACATCCTGCAGGTTAAAAGCTCAGTCCTACAAAAGCAACATCCTCCCTTCCCCGCCAACTTCAGACACCAGCACAAGTCCACACTGTCACCTGTGTTTCTGAACAAAGGGCCACCATTTGGAAGATTCCAATGACCTCCACCTTGGGTTCAACTGATTTGTTAAAGCAGCTCATGGAACTCAAAGAGACATTGTACTTACCAGATGATCAGTTGATTTTAACTTGGAAACAGACAAATGGAAGAGATGCAGAGGGCAAGGTGGGAAGGGGCATGGAGATCCCACGATCCTAAGCCACCATGCTCCTCAAAACTCCATGCGTTCACCAAATCAGAAGCTCTCTGAACCCGGTACTTTTGGGTTTTTTATAGAGGCTTCATTACATAGTCACAGTTGATTGAATCATTACCCACTGGTAACTGACTCCACTTCCAACCCCTCACCCCTCCAAGGGCAGTACAGAAAGTCCAACCCTCTAGTCACATACTTGGTTCTCTGGGCAAACAACCCCCAGCCTCAAAAGTCACCTCATTAATGTAATAAGAGACAGCTTTCACTCAACTCAGCCAATTCCTGGGATTTTAGGAGCTGTTTCAGGGGGTGGGAGGCAGGAGATGTCAAAGACCAAGTATGTACTTCTTATGATAAGTCCTGCTATCATAACTTCAAAGGCCAATTCAGTTACCCACTGCCTACAGGAAGCCTTAGATGTGCCCAGGCTGGTGGTATTCACTCTCTTTGTTGACCTCTGGTGGCACCAAAGCCTGTACCTGTCTTACTCACTGTCAGAAAGATCTATGTGCAGGCATTGTAGCATTATCTCCTCCCTCTTTTTGGAAAAGCCCATGAGTAATTCATCTTCTAGCCTACACAGGTCTTATCTGTGTGCTTCGCATGGAATAGGTACTCAGAAATCTTCTGCCAAAGGAGTGGTCATCTAGAGTATACATGATATTGGAAACATGGTACTTGGCTTTAACCAAATTCTTACTGAGAGTACCATTGTGCCCTCGAGTAAAGAAAAATGTAAAGAAGTTGAGAGCATTCATAGAAAAGCCACAGAGATAACAAATATGTTTTAAAGTAGGCTGAAGAAAGCCAATTTAAAGGAGAATAAAACACGGGGCCTTTCCAAAGGGGTGACACACACTCACTGATCCTTCTCCAGGTCCATAAAGAACTTCGACCCAGAGAATTGACAGCAGCTGCTTTTCATCCCCGATTAAGACAGACCAGTAGGAAATTAACCTAAACAGAAGCATCACTGAGATCACAAATAGGGAAAATATTTCTAAGAGACGGTGATTAAACCCTCAGATGAGTTATCAGAGGGATTTGTAGACTTTAGGTCTCCAGAAGACTATTAAAAAACAGATTCTTGTATGTCAAGGCCAGTTTCGAGGCTCCCTCTGGACTGAATGCCATGGAATAAACTTGCCACTCTGTTCCCTGACATCCCCTGTCCTGGCTAGCCATCTGCCTTACGTGGCTCAGCAGTCAGTTCCAGGCTGGTTCCAGCAGGTGGCGGCCACACTCAGTAAAAGCCCAGAGGTATGCCAGAATTTTTTTTTTTAATTGACGTATAGTTGATTTACCACATTGTCTTACTTTTAGGGGTACAGCAAAATGATCCAGTTATACACATATATATCTATTCTTTTTCAGCTTTTCTCTTATAGATTATTACAGAATACTGAGTATAGTCCCTTGTGCTCTACAGTAGGTTCTTGTTGGTTATGTTTTATATACGATAGTATGTGTATGTTAATTCCAAACTCCTAATCTATCCCTCCTCTCACCCTTCCCCTTTTGGTGACCATAAGTTGGTTTTCTATGTCTGTGGGTCTATTAGTCAAAACGGTTTGACAAAGTGAGTCTACCAGGTTTGGGAGTGCATGGGGAAACATGCTGGGTGTTCAAAAGTCAAGTAAGCATGCCCCACAGGAGAGCCCAGGAAGCCTCTTCCATTTCTTCCACCCCTGCCCCATCAGTCTCCTGTGTGTTAAGGAAAATACAGGTGGCAACTTGGAAAACTCTCCCACGGAACATGGCATTATGGCACAGTTGTTTCCAGAAAGTCCCCACAGCCTGGGCTTAGAGAATCAGACTCTGTCTGACCTGCATCTACAAACCCAAACATAGTGAAAACACTGTAAAAAAAAAACAAAGTGAAATGAAACAAAAAAAAAAACCCATTCCCTATGGAGAGGAACAATGGCACAGGTAATTCAGAAGGGCAGCAAATCACTTATATTGACTTTAAAGGTACATGCACACAGGGTATCCACATGCCTGTTGTGTCCACCCACCACGTGCTAAGGAATGCTGCTCTTGAAATCATGGAGTTCTCTTGTGCTAGGTCTTGGAAACTAAGAGGCTTGGAATGGGTCACTCAGCCAGAGGTAGCCTCAGGGTGGGTCGAGGGCAGCCCTTGCATGTGAACTGATCAGGTCTAATGGCATCTCCCACAGGGATGCTCCAGATTCAGGGTGACGACGGTGAACCCTATCAGATGCTTTTTGGGGAAATATACCTATATGCAAGACTCACCCAGTAAGGCAGTAAGGAGTTGCTGCCAACTCCCTGAAGAAATAATGCCTGCTTTTTACCTAGTCATGTAGTCGCATAGTGCCCTTGGCTACTGAGAAGGCTTTCTTTGCGTCCTTACTTCCCCATCCAACTCTCCAGGATCTTTCCCTTGCTTCCATGACCCAAGCATGTGTCTCCACATGATCTGAAGTATATAATAAACACCATGAGATTTCCCTGCCTCACCACCCCCACAACAGTCTTTTGAATCTGTTTTAATTTTGAATGCCCTGAAATCAGAGTTAAGCTCAGAAATCTTGGTGGCTGGACCTCCAGAAATTGCAACCGTGCTGTGGTAACAGGATGAGCCAAGACTGGACCCTGTGGTGCAGGAAGAATGGCTGTACTTTTCATGTGGCTACTAGGAGGTGTAGAGCCAAAGCTGAAAGAATTCCCACTAAGGTCAGGAACAAGACAAAGATATCTGTGCTTTCACCACTTTTATTCAACATAGTTTTGGAAGTCCTAGCCATGGCAATCAGAGAAGAAAAAGAAATAAAAGGAATCCAAGTTGCAAGGAAGAAGTAACCACTATCACTGTTTGCGGATGACATGATACTTTACCTAGAAAATATTAAAGATGCTACCAGAAAATTAATAGAGCTCATCAATGAATCTAGTAAAGTGCAGGATACAAAATTAACAAATACATAGAAATTGATTGCATTTCTGTATACTAACAATGAAAGATCAGAAGGGGAAATTAGAGGAACAATCCCATTTACCATCACATCAAAAAGAATAAAATACCTCTGAATAATCTTTCCTAAAGAGACAAAAGACCTATACTCTAAAAACTATAAGATGCTGATGAAAGAAATCAAATATGACGCAGACAGATGGAAGGATATATACCATGCTCTTGAACTCAAGAATCAATATTGTCAAAATGCCTATGCTACCCAAGGCAAACTAGAGATTCAACACCACGCTGAGCTTGAATTCCAGTTCTAGCCTTTGAGAAGGGAGATAAGTGCTGTAAGGCTCCACTGTCTCATTTGCAAAACAGAGCTTCTAGTACCTACCTCAGGAAGTTGTAGTAAGGATAAAACGAGGTCATGTGTGTTGAGCACCTGGAGTAGCTCCTGCCCAACCTAGCGAGTGCCAGATAAATGAGAGGTATTTATAGTGACTGATTCCCTGTCTCCTCCATTGGACTCCGTGATCCTCTTAACATTTATATCTCTACTTCCCAGTACTGGTAAGATCAGTCAGTATGTGCCGAATGAGTGTGTGAAACCAATGTAGGGGACAACTGAAGAGGACTTTGATAGATTTCAGCCAAGTCTGAGTAAAACTTTCTTTTGCTTCCTGGTTTTCTATATTAACTACTCTACTCTCTTTGCACATCATAAAGTCAGTTTGGGGAGTTCCTGTTGTGGCTCAGCAGTAACAAACCCAACTCATATCTATGAGGACTCATTTTCAATCCCTGGCCTCACTCAGTGGGTTAAGGATCTGTTGTTGCCATGAGCTGTGGTATAGACTAGCAGTTGCAGCTCTGATTAGCCTGGGGACTTCCACATGTTGTGAGTGTGGCCTTAAAAAAGGGAAAAAAAATAAAGTCAGTTTTTAAAAAAATGTCTTCCAGCCCACTAGCTTGTGATAACCTTTAGATTAGGAATCAGAATATCCTGAATTGGCTTATTATCTTACAGAGAAGGCCCACTAGGTTCAATAAACTGAAAACTAGTAGCATTATTCCCACTCAGACAGAAGGTGGGCTTGGATGTCTTTTTGTAAAAGACAAGGAGTTTTTAACTCTGGCATTGGACCCAAGACATTGATTGCTTAGAAGATGGAGGCAGGCAGATGGAACACAGCCAGGGGTGGATATCCTCAATGTAGTCCCAGCTTTGAAAAGGCAGTACTTTCTTTGGACTTATTTCAGGTGTCAAACACAGCAGGGTTGACATCAATACACAGCAGGCCATGGATTATGGCTGCCTCTAAAGACTGTGTTCCACTGTGTTTATTGTTCTGAATGTTAATATATAGAGTAAATGATAGTCCTTTAATTGAAGGTTGGAAATGCCTCGTACTAAGGCACTCGGGTGACTTCATTAACCACTCAAGTGAAACCCAAGACACTTGCTGGCCAGGAAATTACGGCCTTGGAGACCATCTCCCTATTTGTGTATGCGGTGTGTATGAGGAAGAGGGAAGCCAGCAGCTGGCTTGCACCTTATTGGCAGTTCTCGATTTTACTGGGAGAAAAGAGACATGATTTAGAAATGAGCAAAAGCACATGAGATCCACAGGAAATCTCAGCTGGTCAGAACCTGAGTAGAATACGGTCTTTCAGGGTAGGAGCCTAGGAGAAGAGAGAGGTGGTGGATCTCTTCCTTCCTTCTTCAGCAATTTGAAGAGGCTCTTCAAAGACATTCCTGAATTTCTCTGTGGAAAAAATTTACAATGCCTCTGTAACAGGCATTCCTTATAATTATTTAGATTGTAGCTTCTGAGCTGTGAGGAGTCTTACAAGTTACTGGACCATGAACTGGTCCTAACTGTTTCCATGGAAAAGTGTATTAGTTTTTTGTTGTGTTGTAACAAATACTGTACATTCGGTAGTTCAAAATAACACAAATTTCTCATCTTACATCTCTGAAGGTCAGAAGGGCAAAATGAATCTCACTGGACTAAAACTTAACTAACATTCTTCCTGGAGATTCTAGGGGAGAATCTGTTTCCTTGCCTTTTCCAGCTTCTAGAGGCAGTCTGCATTCTATGGCTTGGAGCTCCCCTCTAGCAATGGCATCATTCTGAGCTCTGCTTCTGCTGTCACATCTCTTTCTCTGACTCTCCTGCTGCCCTCTTTCCATTATAAAGACCGCTGGAATTGCAAGGGATGATTCCAGAGCCCCACCTAGATGATTCAGAGTAAGTTCCCCATCTTTAGGAGAGCTGGGGATACAGCATACACATATTCACAGGTTCTGGGGATGCAGACGTGGATATCTTCGGGGTGAGGGCATTATTTTGCTCACCACAGAAAGCAGTAGGTTAGGTAGGTCCCATGGAATTGGAATCTAGGTCGGGAGAACAGGACTATTGATAGGAAAGTGATAAAGGGCTGTTTCATAGGTCCTGACAGCAAAGTAACTGGCTAAGTCAGGGGCACTATAGCTTACTAACACTAGGCTCAGAGAGAACTGGAGTCAAATCTTAACCCTGCCACTTGCTGGCTGTGGGATTTCAGACAGAATACTCAATCATACTGATAAGTTTCCCTTATTTTAAAAAGAGGCAGTAAAAATCCACAAAGGACAGTTTTAAGACTTAAGTGAGAAAGTAAATACAAATGAAATGTCCGGGGTGGTACCCAGTACTTGGTGAATGTTCAGTAAAGGCTAGTTACAAGTCCGGAACAATTCAGTCTTTTACCCCCTGAGTCCTTGTGAGACAAGGCAAGGATGGTGAGGGTCTACGGTTTTCCCTCAAATCCAATATCCAAAATTAAGGGTATAAGACTTTTATTTAAAAGGAAAGAGATCCATCCTGTCACACTATCTTGGGAGAGAGTTGCTTAATTGAATCCATCTTGACCTAGTATTTATTATCACCCACAGGTACGTATGTCTGACACTGTGCTGGGTGTTAGCGAGGGGACACGGTCCCAGGTCTTCAGGCTAGTATGTGGCCAGTCATGTAGGTGCCACAGCTGACAGATAAGGGGGTTCTGAGACTGAGGTGGGAGAGACAGAAGAGAGAGGTGACCTGGGCAGGGGCAGTAGGAGGAGGTTTTTGAGGAGTTAGGACTGCAGTTTGGGCTCTTGGAGGGAGACAAAGAGTTAGAGAAGTTGGGGAAAGAAAGGAGGGCATTTTAGGAAGCAGGAGCAGTGACATGAGCAAAAATGCTAATATAGGATCCCATGTTTCAGGGACAGGGCAGATGCCTTAGGCAGATAAGTGGTGGAGCAAGAATCTGTAGGGGTAGAATGGGTCCAGACTTAAGAGGGCCTCGGTCAACCTCAGCAGTCTTAAGCCTCTCCATCTTACTCAATTTGGTTTCACACATAGTGGGTACTCAATACCACTTGTCCATTGTTGTTATTGTCTTGTCCTAACATGAAATAAGGTATTTGGGCTTAATAATTTGGACAGACCACAGAAAGAATAAGGTGAAACATGCAGAGACCAATTAGGACCCAATTTCCAGTGTCCAGCAAAGGAGACGAAGGCTTGATGATAGTGAGGTTGGAAAGGAAAGATAAACAAGACTAAAGAGAAGTCTCAAATATGTTACCTACAAAATTCAGAAATAATCTGGATGGATCTGTAGGGCCCATGGGCAGGTTTGCAAAGTGGTAATAATTTAGCTTGTGGCTGGAACAATTACAGCGATTTCTTATATCCAAGAAGAAATAAAGTGTCCAAAAACCTAAGGATAGTGTATCAGTTACCTGTTGCCATCTAAGAGACCAACCCATAAATCACTGATTTAAATAAAACAACCATTTACCTAGCTCGTGTTTCTGTGGGTTAGAAATCTGGGCTGGACAGTCATTCTGGTCTTGGCTGGGTTCCCTTTTGTATGTGTAGTCAGCTGCCAAGTCAGTGGGGTCACTGGCCTGGCATGCCTCAACTCGTCATCCCAGATTTTCTACCTAGTCTCTCATTATCCAACAGTAAAGCCTATGACTATTTTCATGATGGAGACAGAGTTCCAAAAGAGCTAGCAGAAACATGCAAGGCCCCTGAAGCCTAGCTTCATAACTGGAATGACAACACTTTCACCTCACTCTATTAGACAAAAAAGTCACATTGCTAAGCCTGAATTCAAGAAGTGGAAAGATAGACCCTACTCTGGGAAGGGTTTATGGGAAGAGCTACATTGTGAAGAGTCCTGATAATTGAAGCCATTTATATAATAAAATCTAGCATAGGGTACAGAGGATATTTGGGGTGCCCCGCTAAAAAACCTATGTATGTATGTACATTTGTATGTATGTATGAAGATATGTATGTATTTATGTCCATAGGTATTATAGCTACATCTACACCAAATTCAGTACCAACTGTATGGTGAACTGTACACATATTGCTTTGTTTCCATTCAGGCTGAGCCTAAGAGTTCTGTGGATTCTCTTGGTTAATATACCCAATAGTTTTTGAAGGGAATTGGGCGTCCCTTGTCTCAGTGGTAAATTTCATGCAATGAGATTTTCATCTCTCCGTTGAGCCTGGACCACAACTATGGCTTCTCTAGATCAGTATACGATATGCCTTATCAATAACTATTGTAAAGAACTAAAAACATAGAAAGCTTTAGATACTATTAACGTTGGCTATCAATTTGGGCTTAGGTTTTGAAAATGACAATGTCACCATGACCCATAGGGAAAACAGGATTGTGGGAAGAAAACATTCCTCGCTGATGGGGAATACGTATCCTAATCCTCCTCTATGTCTCCTTAAGGGAAAACTCTGCCCTTGGTGCTACCTATTGCCTGTGGTGCCACATGTCCTGGTACTCTGGAATCCTGTAGTTAGCTTGATGTGTTATGTCCCAGAACTGGGAAAGGGAAGAAGAACAGCAGAGGACTTCCTGGAATCTGCAGGTGTATGGAAATGAAAGCATCTAGAATTGCTGGCAGATCCCTGGAGGCCTGAATGATTCAAAGAAATATCAGCTGGCAGTTTAATAGCACATTGTCCCTTCACACCATCAGTTGTACACTTCAGGAAAGTGGAAATGCTTAGGGTGGGCAAGCCCTGGGGAGAGTGTTCATCTCATTAGGTCTGGTTCTGGTGTTAAAGCAGCTGCTAGGAAAAAAGCCTCTTGCCAATGAGGAGCCAGGGTTCAGGAGGATCCAGGATTCTACTCTGTCCTGGTCCGATTCTTCTTCTTAGGTCTTGGCTCTGCAGGTCTATGAGAGACAATGTGGCTGAAAGGTAGGAAAGTGGAGGAGCAGAGAGGATGATGGGCAGCTGGGGTTGTCAGGGTATTTGGCAGCTTGACAATGAGCCAGATGAGTTCAGCTCTGGTCCAGGAAGGGGAGTCAGGAACTTAAAGAACGATGCCAGTTTCTTACAGGTCTGTTTTCTTTCTCCCCTCACTATCCCTGACATATTTGAGCCAAATCTTCAGCCCTGAAAATACAACTTCTTATTTTCCTCCCTAAATTCTTGTAATGGAACTGCTTAGTTATTGACCACGAAAAGAAGGGGGAAGGTTCCTATTATTTTGTGCATCTATCATTGACCCTCAGTTTGGAATAGTTTCTTCTATAACCTCTCTTCCCTTGAACACTGTACATGAATGGATTCATTCCTTCTATAATCTCTCTTCCCTTGAACACTGTGCATGAATGGATTCCTAAGTGCATCTTGTATGTTGCACCTCCATGCCTCTGCTCAGATCATCCTCCCTGCCTAGAATGCTCTCTCTTTTCTTGTGTGATATCCCCAACTCTACATCCTATTCCAGTTCCACAATGCTCAGAATGCCTTTCCTAATTATATTAGATTTGGGACTCTCTCTGTTCTCTGAATTTCATATGCCTCATCACCAGCATCTACACATGATACATGTGATTTTGTATTGTTAGTTATCTTTCCTGTGTTTGGGTCTCATGTTTGGCATGAATCTTATCCTTCCTTATATTTCCAGTAGCACCTATCTCTCAGCCTTGCACATAGAAGACTCAATAAGTATTTGATACTTATGGCACTTCTAAAGCCATCATCTCCTTCCCAGATTCACTGTTAGAATGTTTCTTGTGAACACGGATCATTTTGTGGCTGCAATTACAACCATGCATTGGATGATCCATTTCAATTTCTGAGCAATACTTGGATTTCCACTGGGCCAATTACCTCTCACTCATGATGTATCCTCTTGTTCGGAGATAATTCCAGATGGAATCCAAGATCTTTCCTCTTCTTGCCATTTCCCAAAGCAGAGCTCTGAGGTGTGACCTAGACTTGAACATGGAGCTGTTCTGTCCCAGGTCTCTGAGACTTGAGTGAGGGGTGGATGGCAGAGGATGGGTTGGAGGCCATTCATTGCAGGGTAGGGGCAGAAACACTCTGTTCCAACCAGAGTGGTTCCATTGCATGAAGCCTTCTCTTCCCCCTGTCCACTAGGCTTTAGGGCCTTTTGGTGATGGTACATTTTCAAATCTTGCTCTCTAGACTCCTGGAAATCACATGAGCCCACCAAATCCTTCCAGTGAAGTCTCTTCCAGCATAGCCAAAGGGTCTGGATATCTGTTTTTGTTGGCTTGAAATCATGGAATCCAAACTAATACATGACTCATTTCCAATGCCATCAACATTCTCTTAGAATACTGCAGTAGTCTTCTCATTGTGCTCTTATCTTTAATCTTACCCACCTTCAATAAGTTTTCTATATTCTTTCCAGAGTGTTATACAGAAGACAATTTTAAAGTAAATGCTGACTTATTCTGGCTTTTAAGATAAAATATAAATGGTTAAGCATTTATTTTCTCATGCCTGGTCAATGTGCTCCAGAACTGGGGCAGTGTGGTGCAGTGGAAAGAGCATGCTGTTTGACCCTAGACCTAGGCTTAAATCATGTGACCTGGGCCAGTCCATGAAACCCCCTTCACCATTAGTTTCTTCACATATAAAATGGAGAAAATGCTATCTGCTGGGTGGCTGAGAAGTTTCAATGGAACGATACCCCTGCAGCTCTGGCAGCTTGTCAAGTCAGCGTCCCAGGAAAGGTCCCTTTCTCTCTCCCCTCCAGCCCTTTCTAGTTGAGCTTGCAGGTCACTGATGGATCTTGACAAATCTTGGATGAACTCGGACGCCCTGGCTTGTGGTTAAAATGTTGGATGCAGCGTCAGGGATTGTCAGTGTTCTGTTGTATGGCAATATAGCCCTGTGTGTCATTCTAGAGAAATAAGATGGCCCAGAGGAAGACTCTGGCATGGTTTGTGGAAGCAAAAGGTTTTCATTTGTGGTGTGTTAAGAGCAGCTCTGGTTATGCTCGTGAGAGAAGAGGATCCTTTACATTGATGCAGTCAATTTCTTAAGCAAGTGTTCTTTAAAAATATATGGCTGCAGTTCAGAGCTGGATACCTGCATTCATGTCTGTTTCTTGATTCTCCACTCATTTGCAGTTACAAAATGACAGGATGTACACTTTGTGTAACATATGGAAGTAAACATCTACACCAGTAGCTATGGCTCCTCCTACCATGATCTTTCTTCAGATCTCCATATTTGAAATGGCCTGTTATTGCTGCCAAAGATGGAAAGCAATGTAAGCTAATTATATACAGAGTTTCACTAGCAGCTTAAGAGGGCTGTTTCCCTTTTGCACGGTGGTAGCTTGATGGGACTCAAACGGGACTCAAAAAGTACCCACTAGCCTCTAGTAATATCTAACTTAGACTCACATGAGAAAGTACAGAATGAAGGGGGAGTTCAGATGCAAGGCAGACTGGGAATATCTGTGTTAGATGAAATCCTAAGCCAGCTAGATGTATGTTGTCTGGGCGATATGGATGTATAAATAACAGAACAGACTCACAGACCCAGTATCACTCTTTGAGGTATCAGGATTTCATAGTGTCAATGAAATAGACGAGGACAGCTTGCACCAGAGTGATCTGCTCTAGTAACAAAGCTTTACCAGCATTACGGTCAGCCAGTATGACATGTTGTCAAAGCAGAGGATATGGGGCAAAAGGATACTGTCACATAACATGCAGTGAGGGAAGGATTCTTTGCAGTGGCAATGTGATGCTTTGCCTTTTGTATGTAACTTTCAAGACTTAAAAAAAAAAAAGAAAGGACTCTCTCATCTGAGATCATGCTGATTTTTCCCAGGAACTGCATTTGTCTCTTCTATCCCTCTACCCTTCCCAAATCACTCTCCATCTAAAGAAGCCCTAGATCTCCACTGTGAAGTGCTCAGAGACCCAAACGCTGACTCCAAAGAAGTTCTGGCATCATCACAGCACCACAGGCATGGAGGAGTCAGGGTCTGTCTAGGAATTTTCCCTCAAGCTGGAATCCAGGGGATCTAAGGGCTGAAAGTCCTCATTTGCTGAGTCAAAAAACAGACAGGGTCACAGCCCAATCCCCTGAAAGGCCACAGAACATCAGAGATAGTTATTTCCCATCATATCTTTCAGTTTGGACAGTGCTTTGGACAGAAAAATAAAAAAAATGTCTCAAGTGGAAGTAGTGTGTGCTGACTGTGAAATGAAATTAGTTTTCCTCTGTCCTTGGAAGCAGGAATCTCGTTGTTCAGCCCCCATGACCTAAGTTTCTCTCTGAGTGCCTCTGGAAGCCAATAATAGCTGTGACTATTGAGTGGTGGGAAGGTGATGACATGGATTTCCCCCCACTCAGCCAAAGCCTCAGAGGGGCATTCCAGAGGGAGACTGGGCAGCTCCAGCATGAACTCTTTTTCTGTTTACCTATCAAGGATGACTGGCCTGTGGCTTTATTCCAGGCTCAGGAGCCTTTATTCTTTTTCTCCACTGTATGTCAGGGAAGGTCCTGAAGCCTCAGATTGCTGAGTACTATAAGACAGAGAGTAAATGCTTCTCTTGGAGTTCCTGATGTGGATCAGGGGTAACGAGCCCGACTAGTACACATGAGGATGCAGGTTCAATCCCTGACCTCACTCAGTGGGTTAAGGATCCGGCATTGCCATGAGCTGTGGTGTAGGTCACAGACATGGCTTGGATCCTGGATGGCGTAGGATGGCAGCTGTTGCTCCTATTCGAACACTAGCCTGGGAACTTCTATATGCCATATGTGCGGCCCTGAAAATAAAAAAGCAAAAAAAAAAAATATGACTCTGAACCTGAATTTTGCTCTGTGTAGATATCTGAGTTCTCCATTTTATTAAAGAGGAAAGATATATAGATGAAAGGAGGTGGGACTGAGCAGTGTACATGGATTTTGCTTCCCGGTTCTGCTGCCTAGCTCTGGGGCTTGGGGACATCCTTGAGCTTCCATTTTGTACATAAAAAGGAAATGCAAATTCCTATTATACACCACTGTTGAAAGTATCACATGAAGTAATGCATTGAAAGTGCTTTGTACATTGAAAAGCCTATATTAGCCTATCACAAACACCACGTCTAAACAACATGAAGGATACAACTCCTGATAGTATAGACATGCCAGAAGCAATCCTTAAAGATGAACCTAAATGTTGAAGCAATTAAAAGTGATTCAACCTTAAATAACCTTTCATATGACTTGCTTTTATTTTAACATTCCTAAGGACTGAAATTGTGATTTCATTATTAGAAACTCATACAGTAAATCGAAGTGTTTTTGGTGCTGAGTGATAAACGGACTGGGGGGTGTAATTTCCTGACAGATTTCCTACTGTCGACTGAATTCATGTTTTTCTTGGCCTGACTCTTCTACTGAAATCTCCCAGATTTCCTGTTATTGGGAACCGTGGAGACAGTCTTCTGGTCTGTAAAGTGGGATAATACCTCCTAGGGTTTTTGAAAGGTTTATAATGACTTACTGCCTGTAAAGCAATTATGGGAAAACAATACCCACAATAGGCATGTAATAAATATTATCTATCCTATTACTGATATCATTACATTTATCATTTATTATAGTTATCCCTGGGTTAATCACAAATTGCAGTGGTCACATTTTTCTCTTTGGTTAGCCATTGACTAAATTTTCAAGTACTTTTGGAAAGAAAAGTATGAGAGATAGCTAAGAAAGCTAACACTTTTTTTTTTTTTTTTGGTCTTTATTAGGGCTACACCCACAGCATATGGAGGTTCCCGGGCTAGGTGTAGAATTGGAGCTGAAGTCTTGGCCTACGCCACAGCTACAGCAACATGGGATTCGAGGCACGTCTGCAACCTACACCACAGCTCATGGCAACGCCAGATCCTTAACCCACTGAGCAAGGCCAGGGATCCAACCCGTGTCCTCATTGATAGTAGTCAGGTTCATTAGCCACTGAGCCACAATGGGAACTCCTGATATGCTTTTTAACTTTAACAGTAGGGTGAGTGACCTTTGAGTGTCTTTCTCTTCCTTTGGATGACTGACAAAGGCAAGCCCCCTTATACAGGTGGGAAAGTCCAGAAGAAATAGCTGCAGGTTCACTCTATTCTCCTTCTTAGCCATCTGTTCTGGACAAGAAACTAAACTACAATTCTTTACAAAAGCCACCTTCCAAGTTCAAATGGGGTGATCCCTTCCTCTGTAGCACCACAGTGGGGCAGTGGGTGCTGGTGCAACCTATCCCGTGCTACAGCGGTCAGCTGACTGTAGGGCACAAGCCCATTCCTGGTTTGTACAGAAACACGGCTACAGAGGAAGATGGCTAAAATGTATTAAACACTTTCTTTTTTTGCTTTTTAGGGCTACACCTGTGGCATATGGAAGTTCCCTGGCTAGGGGTTGAATCAGAGCTGCAGCTGCTGGCCTATGCCACAGCCACAGCAACATGGGATCCCTAACTCACTGAGCGAGGCCAGGGATTGAACCTGTGTCCTCATGGATGCTAGTTGGGTTCGTTACCCCTGAGTCATGACAGGAACTCATATTAAGCACTTTCTCTTTGCCAGATACTTCTCTAAACACTTGATAAACATTAACTAATCTTCACAAAAAGCCTACAAGGTAGGTACAATACGCATCCTTTTAAGGAGGAGGAAACTGAGGCACCGAAGATAATAAACGCTAGTGCCAAGATTGAAGTACAGGCACCTTCACTCCTCCACATTCCCTCTGAAGAAGGGCCCTAGGCTGCAGCTCTAGAACACTGCAGAGTTAGGCAGGAAACATGCTCCTTAGAAAATGTGGCAGTTACTACCTGTGTTGAGGTCGAGATAGACAGAGGAAGCCTTTATGTGTGGACCTGAATCGTCTCTCTAGTTCTTTTGTTGATAGGATGCAGTTGATCTGTGTACAAAGACTGCCTCATTGCCGGTGGCCACCATCTTTTATTTCAGTCCACACGTCTGCATTGTGTGGCGAAATAATGACCGACTCTAAAGTACATTCCCATGAATTTCTCTTTGCCCCAACTCTGTGAAATATTCATGGTAATTAGATTTTTCTTAGGTGGGGAAAGAGTCTCGGAGGGTGAAGAGATTTGCCTTAGGTAACACAGCTAGTCAGTTGTTTCACTGGAGTCTGAACCCCCGTGTTAAGCTCCTCGCTAGATATTGTAGGAAACAACTCCAAGCCAGCCCTGGGGGTCTGCAACCAGATTAAAAAAGGAAAGCTGCCTCCCAGGTCAGCTTTTGGGAGAGAGAACTGAGAAGGGAAAGACGGGGACACTGTCACAAAACAGAAGCACGTCACTAAAAGGCACGCTGAGGAGAGTGGTGACTTCTGATGGACCAACTATAGCTTCACATCCCCCTGCACAGAGTAAGCCTACTTTAACACCCTTCACTTGGCATTTCTTGCTTTTTTTTTTTTAGGTGTCTGTGGAACTGTTACTTCCTCAGGAAAGCCTGTCCTTGATGCCTCCTTGGCCCCAGGGTCCAGTTTCATGTTCTCCAACATTCAGTCCTTCCCCGTTGATAGCACTCATTCATTCATTCACTCCTGGGTCCGCTAATATTTAAGGGCTGGAGATACACAGTAAAAAAACAACATCCCTGTTCTCACATGGCAAGATAAATAAGTGATATGAATAAAGCAGAATAAAGGAGTTGAGAGTGACAGGAGCCAGAGAAGGGCTGAGAGCACGCGGGTCAGGCAGCACCGCAGGTATCTGTGGGAGGGAAGAACTTTGCTAGTCTGGGCTCTGCCTGGCACCTCAGAAACTTTTTCAGATGCTATTGCTACCGTTTAATAACTAGCTGCACTACAACAGTAATGCGAAGTGCCTCAGGGGCAGCGGATTCGCTCTCTCCCCTCCACTGTGTCCCTGACAAATGGAAAGGCCATCGCTGTTCTGTAACTGAGTAAATGAATCTGAGGAACAGGAACGGGAAATTAAGGCTGATTTTACTTGGTAAGACAAAGCCCAGGGACTGAGGTATTTCTGGGATTACCTCAATATTTACAGTTTGGATGCTAAGCCTTTTCTTTTTCTCATCTTTCTTTTTCCTTTTCTTCCTTTTCAGTTTTTGTACAGACAGAATTTAAAATATAGGCAAATATTTTCTGCACTTATGAGACTTTAAGTGTGTGTGATACATCTATGATTTAGCTCCAATTCACAGATAAGAACCTGTAAGTTACCAGTCTTTAAGCAATTTTTAAAGTCATGTTATTTTGAAATAGCTCAAACTTATGGAAAGGTTGTAAGCTTAGTGCAAAACCTTTCCCCCACAAACTGTTTGAGAGAAAAGTGTTGACATGTTGTTCTAACATGCAGCTTTCCAACTGAGGTGCCTTGTCTGAATGCTTGAGCGTGTATTTCCTACACACAAGGATGCTCTCCTCCATAGCCACAAAGCAGCTACTACAGTCAGGCTGGATACCTGCCCCAGGTGCCTCTATGTGGAGAAGCTCCCTCACCCTGCTCAGAACTTGTGTCCTGCTCTGAGTCCATCCCACCCCGCCAGCACACACTGACCTTGCTCAGCCCCACCTAAAGACTTTAAGACTGACTAGTTCAGGAAAGGGAGGCAGCCAGTTCTAAAAGTTTACTAAATGGTTTTTACTAGAGTAAATCGGTAAGAAGCTACCATCACACCAGTTGTTTCTTCAAATAGCCCATCCAGAGCCTTCTTCTACTGGGTGGTGGTCCACTGCTACTGTGGCTTCCCCAGGCGGTCCACTTCGAGCCCCTCCTCTTGCTGTGCCCCTTCATTCCCATCACTGTGTCTCAAAGGACCAGATCAAGACTCACCTCTTTCAGAGCCTTGCCCCGTTCACCACACATATTTCTAGTCCCCCTCTGCCTGAAGGGTTTGTTTTTAATTTATTTGTGTTATTGACTTATGTGGAGTTTGTTCCCTGGTTGTTCCATAAGTGTTCTGCTTCCCTAGCTGGATTTGCTTACTTCTTATGGAACCCTACAAGAGTTGGGCAGGTGAGAGAGGTGTAGTCGATATATGCTGTATCAATAGGTTCACATGGGATTATGTGCTGTGGACTTCCATAACAATTGTCACAGGGCCGTACTAGGAAGAACCGGGGTGGGGGGGGCGGGTAATGGCCTTGAGGCTTACGTTTCCAATGCCTATCTTGATGTGGGAGTCTTTATTTTCCTGCTTTGTCCAGAGAATAGTATATGACCAGTATGGCCCTGTTACTTCTTGACTTCCTGACTTAAAACTCTTCAAAGTTCCATATTGCCTGTAGAAAAAGTCAAAGTTTTTTGGACATGACCTACAAAGTTTTACATGTTCTTTTCCTGCCATGCTCTCCGCCCCCCATACATGTCCTGCAAGTAGTGCTGCCTCACTTGTAATTGTCCCCATTTCATGCTCCTGGGGCTCTTCCTACTGCTTTCACAGTTGAGTGGACCCCCTGTTGAACATCTCCTCACCCTTCAAGATTCAGATCAGTTATTCTTCTCAGGACACCTTTCTAGAACTTCTTAGCAGGGGTGAGGTCCCCTGTGCTCAGAGAGGATCTCCTGCATACTCTCATCATTGCTTTTAATGTATCTCATTCATCCATTCAGTCATTCAGCAAGCTTACTTTTAAAAATTTTTTATTGGAGTTTAGTTGACTTATATATAGCTTCATTATTATTTTGCATGTAAGTTATTATAAATATTGAGTAGATTTCCCTATGCTATACAGTAGGTCTTTGTTAGTTATCTATTTTATATATAATGGTGTATATTTGTTAATACCATCCCCCTTATTTCTCTTTTCCTCCCATGGTTTCCCCTTTGGTAACCATTACGTTTGATTTTGAAATCTCATCAAGTTTATTTCTGAACACCTATTGGGTTCCACGCATTGCCCAAGGCAATGAGAAGAATGCACTGACAAAACCGGACAGTATCCTTAATGGAGGAGATGTATGTTAGAAAATATTTACACAAATAAATTCTTAAGTGACAAATGCGAAAAGTGCTATGAAATAAAAACACAGAGAGACCAAGCCCAGTAAATGAGGTCAAGGGAGGTTTCTGCAGATGAGGTGACACATAAGTTGCACCTGGAAGGCCAAGATGGAGAGAGAAGGGAAAGCTTGATTCTTGAAGTATGTGTTTACACACCATGGCCTAATGTAGGATGTAAGTCTCATGAGGAAAGACTTATGAATTATTATTGGATATAATTCATTATTCTATCCCCAGAAGCTAGCGTGGTACCCAGAGCACGGCGCTGTCTGCTGAACTAAAGAAAGCTGTCGAATGATGCTCCAATGCCTGAGGTCTCATCAGTTGAGTACCGGAATGCCTGGCTATTTGCAGGCTTTGCCACAAGGGAGGAGGAACTCCCATCAGTTCTTTACTTCCTGTAGCCCTTTTGGGTTTCCTTTATTCATATTGTGGCTTTTTCTCTCCATTCTTACCACACTGGATTTCTCAGAAGACCTTCCAAAATTCTTCCCACAATTACCGTGGGATAACAGTCAACAGTCTATAATTTCCAAGGGCTCAGTGTTGTTTAGTCCTAAAAACGGCTGTATATTGACCTTTTGCCACCCAACCATGCTGTGATGAAATCTGAGGGGCCCAACAGTGAGTGAAGTGTTTGGAACTCTGAGTTTTGAGAATTGGCCTGAATTTATTTTACTGTCTGTTCATGACAATGGTGAAAGAGAATGGAATCTGGTATTTCTCCAGACCAGCTCAACAGCTCAGGCTGGGAGTTATCCGCCCAGGACAATGAAACTTCCCAGTCCTAACCAGAGAGATTCCAATTGTTAGAAGTAGCCAGGGAGCTGGGGGGAGGGGTGTCTGCCTAGCTGGGCTCAGAATCCGTGTTAATTTTTACTTGCTTCTGAAATTCTGCAGTGGCTATAGTATGACTCTTAGGGCTGGCAAAAGAGAAATCTGAAAAGGCTTTCAGTTTATGTTCTCAAGTTGAGAAACGGCTGAAGAGAACACAGACATCTATTTTTTTTAATAATGAAGGAGAAATTTAATGTAATTAAAAGCCTGACAATTTAATGTGAGAAAGTTCTGGCTTATTTCTAGCCTATTTTCAGCTAAAAGCTAATTCATGATTTTTGTCTGGTGGTTATCATTCTTGACATAACTCTCTACATAGCCTTGAAGTCAGTTCCCTCAACAAGCAAATCAAAATTATTCCTCTTCCTTTAAACATTTTATCCAATCCAGTTGAGCCCTTTCATCTTAGTTCCCAGCCTAAAGAAAAGCAGCTTAAAAAAAGTAGGAGTTCCTGTTGTGGCACAGTGGGTTACTAACCTGACTAGTATCTATGAGGATGCAGGTTCAATCCCTGACCTCGCTCAGTGGGTTAGGGATCTGGCATTGCCATGAGCTGTGGTGTAGGTTGCAGACGTGGCTCGGACCTGGCTGTTGCTCTGACTGTGCTATAGGCCGGCACGTGAGCTCTGATTGGACCCCCCACCTGGGAACTTCCATATGCTGAGGGTGTGGTCCTAAAAAGACCAAAATAAATAAATAAATAAATAAATAAATAAATAAATAAATAGTGGGTTAAATTTCTAAACCCACCACAGGTCAAGTTGAGAATGAGATACTCAGTTGAGTGTATATCTTAAGCCCTAAGCATCTTCCCAAGTTGTTCTTTTGGGCTGCCAGGAAACATTTTGGGTTGAAGTCATGGACTGGTACAAGCACTTCCAGAGAAATATACACAGTGACCTTTACACTTTGGAAAAACAATCATAGTGTTCTTCCCATAACATCTAATCTCAAATTCTTCTCTTTAGGAGGAAAAAAAAAAAAGGCATAAGCCTTCCCATCTGGTAGTGAATGGGTCAGTGTGCTGTTGGAAAACTGCTGTAGAAGGTGGATGGGTTACTCTGAAGTGATGGAACCATAATAAAAATCCAAAGAACAAAACAGTAACCACGCTTGAAAATAAGACCCTGGAGTTCCCATCATGGCTCAGTGGTTAACGAATCTAAGAACCATGAGGTTGCAGGTTCGATCCCTGGCCTTGCTCAGTGGGTTAAGGATCCAGCATTGCCGTGAGCTGTGGTGTAGGTTGCAGACACGGCTAGGATCCCACATTGCTGTGGCTGTGGTGAAGGCCGGCAGCTACAGCTCCTGTTAGACCCCTAGCCTGGGAACCTCCATATGCCGCGCGTGCGGCCCCAGATAAGGCAAAAAAAAAAAAAAAAAAAGAAAAAAGAAAGAAAGAAAAAAAAAAGAAAATAAGACCCTGTCAATTTCTTGAGCCACCTTCAGGATTTGATTAATTGAATCTTCATTACGTCTCCATGTTGGATACAGAGATACCAGAGACCTTCACCTCAATAAAGTGTTTCATGGTGGCAAAAGCAGAAATACAAAAGGTGTTGAAATTATCGAAGCAGAACACATCCAAGCTCTTAAAAATTCATGTCAGCAGGAAAACACTATGACCAATATGGAAAAAAAAAAAGATAGAGGTGGACCTTGTGTTTGGAAAAGGAGTGGTACGAATGCACTGTTTGGTGTCATGGATAGATACAGGATAGAGGATATACGGATAGAGGACATACTCTTAATGAGTCTATTTTGAATCTCTTACAAAGTTTCTGTCTCCAAAAGACATTTAGTGTTATTAATACTTCATTGAATTTAATCTTAAATTTATATATATATATATATATATATATATATATATATATATATATACACATACACACACACACACACACACACACTACTTAATTTTTTGGCACACTAAATGTGACCAGCAAGAGACAATGGAAGCAAGTGTTTCACATTGAGTTTTCAACTTTGCCACTGAGTACATGCCTTAAATAACACAATTGTTTGGTTCCCTGAACTAGATTCTACATCATTTGTCTTTTCCAATAAAATGAATTAAAATGAAGATATATGAACAACTCAAAACTTAGCTGTTCATGTTAGGATGGAAAATACCTGATTTAACACTCATTGAGGGAAAAACAGTTGGGATAATGAAAGGGGCTAGAGCGAATGAGCAGAGAGAATTCCAGAACAGGTACCCCTCAGCTCCCTCACATATAAGGCAGGCTGCCCATGCTCCTGCGCTCCCTGCCTCCTCCATCTGTCACTCCAGTCCCCATTCAAATAAACCAGCCCAAAGAGTATCCAGGCATACACACAGTAACACTTGCATGGAACACTGTAAGAGTGAGCCTGACCACCCAGGCTTTACCTGGGAAAGGGCCTTCATCACCCTCAAGAGAGGCCAGGTCCCAATGAGACTGCTCAAAGAGAAGATAGCTTCCACTACATTGCTCTATTTTGTTTTTAATTTTTTTTTTTAGGGCCGCACCTGTGGCATATAGGGGTTTCCAGGCCAGGGGTCCAATTGGAGCTACAGCCGCTAGTCTATGCCACAGCCACGGCAATGCAAGATCTGAGCTGTGTCTGAGACCTACACCACAGCTTACGGCAATGCCGGATCCTTAACCCACTGGGCGAGGCCAGAGATCGAACCTGCCTCCTCATGGATGCTAGTCAGATTCGTTAACCGCTGAGCCACGACGGGATCTCCACATTGTTCTATTTTTGAATTAAATGTATCATTTGAGGACTTAAGAAAGTAATGGAACAAACTGCATTCTGGTCCTTTGGGTGGTTATTTTCTCATATAAATTAGTCTGCTTTTTCTGGATTCATTTTTTTAATTTTTAAAATTAAACTATGGTTGATTTACAGTGTTCTGCCAATTTCTGATAGTAACCCAGTCATATATATATATATACATTATCTTTCTCATACTGTCTTCCATCACACTCTATTCCAAGAGATTGGATATAGTTCCCTGTGCTATACAGTAGGGCCTCATTGCTTATCCATAATTGACTGATTTATGACATTCTTTTCTACCTCATCAATGGTCCCAAACCCTAAGTCTGTTTCACTTGAAGACATCTATAAAAGCCAGCAGCGAAACAAGAATGCTCTGCTTCCTCCTGTCTTCCCATAGGACTGATGATTTCTCTTTCTCTATTCATTTTGTCTTTATTCATTTTGTCTTTAAATAACAGCAAGAATCATTAAGTGGCTTGATTTCAAAAGAATTAGCTTAGCTCTGGCAGAGGGCAACACATATTTGGAGATCTCCTTGACGTCATGAAACGTTTCCTGCTAAACTGGATTCAGCTGACTTGGATGAAAACAAGTTCACAGGGCTTGAGAATTTGGCTGGGAAGCTGTAAACAGTGGGAAGCACCGAGTGGAATCCGGGCTTCCAAACTTGGGGGTGTTGGCTTATGTGGCGCCAGTGGGGTGAGGGAAGGGTCATGTCCATTTAAAGGAATCACAGAGGTTCTGGAAGAGGCCACTGGTGTCATTTACACTAATTTCATTACAAGCTTGGACTGGAGCCAGTACCAGCTGATGCCAAGGGAACCTGTAGAGGGGCTGGGGAGAACAGGATGCCAAGTTGGTGCTCAGAGGGAGTTTGGGCCCCAGCTCGGGCTCCTTCCCAGGGGCAGCCATCCACAGCTGTGGACAAAGCCTGCTGGAGGAATGCCAAGGGAAAATGAGGTGACTGGGCAGCTACTGGTCAGTCACTTGTAACAGCATTAAAAAGGAGCAAAGGAGCCAAGTTCAATGGCATGATTACCCAAGACAGACAGAGATGGCGCATTTCCTCCTTGAAGAATACATACAGCATTTTTCTGGTAACTCTGAGATGGCACCAGAGGACAAAGTTTTGTGGATGGTACATTAGAAAAAGTTGATATAATTGAAAAGCAAAAGCTTCCATCCCCAAATTGAATAGTCTATTCCTACAGAAAATGTTTATAGAACTTAAGATGATGTGAATTCACAATGCGATGGAAAGGAAATACTAGAAAATTGAATGTTCTAAACAATTTTGATGAATGAAAAATGAGGATGGTCTTAATAACTGTGTTCTCTGTAGAGTCTAATGTGGAACCTCAAACAAAACAGGCATCGACAAATCACTGTATATGATCAATGACAAATCACTGCATGTGGTCAATTTTAAACTAATAACTGAGTAGATAATAGGCTTCAGTTTGGGGAGGCTCTTTGGAAGATGGTTTTCTCCCTCCTCTAAAGGGAAATCATGAGCAAGGGGAATGAGGAATGATGGATATGGGTTAGTTCATTCATTTACTAAGGCATATTATTAAGCACTGACTGTACCCTTGGCACTGTTCTAGTCACCGATGATAAAGAGATGAACACAGAAAAGTCCCAGACCTCAGAGAATATGCATTCTAGTGAGAAAACAAGTAATTAAAACAACAACAAAACAAAACCCAAGCACATATTTACCACATGTTGACCAGCTTTAAGGGTTTAGGGGAAAAATAAGGCTAAGGAGATAATGAGGGATCAGCATGGAGTGGCTTTTTCATTGGCTGAATAGGAAAGGTGGTGATCGGTTGGGATTAGGATCAGGAGGTGACCATGGAGAGATCTGGGGAAGCAGTGTTCCTGGCAGAGGAAACAGCAAGGTATGGGCCAAGTGGAAGGACTGAGCTTGGCGTGGTCCCTGTCCCACAAGAGCTCTGGGCTGGGTGAGCAGAGTGTGGGGGGGAGAGGGTGGAGGAGATGAAGCTGCGGAGGTGGGCAGGGGCCACTCCTCTACTGGCTCCATAGCTGAGAAGGTCCAGTGCAAAATGGAAATGCAGCGCTCCTTATTTTAAAAGCAGTAAAAGAAGTAACTTTATAAGTACTGAAATATAAACATTTTCCCTTTCTTCCACAGTCTCTCTCTCTCAACCCTTCATGGCATGGCGATTTTGCTATTTATCTTCCAATTTCTTGGACATGGGGATTCTTAGGAGTCACTGTGGACTCACAAATGCCTGGGGTTTCTAATCTGCTATTCAGTATGCACAAGGCACACTGGCTGTGGGATTTCTCCTCCTGCCAATCACTGGACTAACAGTATGCCCTATCTTGGCTAGGGGAGGGGAGTCAGTCTCCTGTTCCCAGGGACCCACTCCCTGGTGGATGGGTTGCCCCAAAGCATGGCAACTGCTGTCTGGAGACATGCTTAGTACCTGAATTAGGGGTGACAGGCTTGCCCTCTGCCCACTGCCACCATCACCACCTGTCACCTGTCAGAGCACTGTGAATGCTAGGCCAGTCCTTGCTGGGGGTGTTGAGAGCCATGGCAGACTATGGCTCTCAGTGCTGACTCTGTCACTTGAATTAGTCACCACTCTGGTGTAAAGCATCAGCCATCAGGTATTGAGGTGGAGTGGGAGGCCAGTGGGCACCTGAGACACCAGAGGGTAGGGATCAGAAAGCCCAAACCGGTCCTTAGGAAGCAGGGAAGAGGTTGGAGGTAGGATTCTGCATGAGCTGAGGCTCCCAGCCCTTAGCACAATATCTAGTGTCCCACTGGACCTCAGTTACAAAATTCAAAAAGATTAAGGTGTCAGGACATCAAGTGCAGAGCATTAAATCCCAAGTGCAGGACCGAGGTCCCATGGTTAAGACTCCAGTCTTTGTTTTGAATGGGACAGACCAGCTGGGAATGGGTGGTAGTGAGAAGTAGCAGGGAATAAGCCCACTAACATTTTAAAAGACATGGTTCCAGCAGCCCTGTCAAGGAAGAAAGGCACAGAGGGGAACAAGGGAGAACAGAGAGGGCGGCTTGACTTTGACAGTCACTGCTGGAGGTAGTGAGCGGTAGTCACGTTCCACATGTATTTTGTAGGAAGAGCAGCTTTTAAGTTCATTCTAAGGAAACTCTTTTGGCTAAACTGTTAGACTTGGGGAGTATCTACTATAGCCTGGAGGGCAGGAACCACTAAAAGACACATTCGTAAGTACAGCTGTGATGGAAAATGATCAAATCTCTCCCAAGTTGAAAAACCCTACAAAATAGTGTTAGGATACAAAGGAAACACTTATTTTAATTTTAATTTTTGTCTTTTTAGGGCCACAGATACCCTAAAGTGTTCCCAGGTTAGCAGTCAAATCAGAGCTGCAGTTGCTGGCCCACACCACAGCCACAGAAAAGCCAGATCCAAGCTGCATCTACAACCTACACCACAGCTCATGACAAGGCTGAATCCTTAATTCACTGAGAGAGGCCAGGGATCGAACCTGTATCCTCATGGATACCACTAAGCCACAATGGGAACGCCCCAAAATTATTTTAAAATAGCAAATTTAGAATACTTTTGTTATGTTCATTACCAAACGAGTGATCATAAGCACTAAGGTCACATACTATATGTCAAGTAAAACTTCAGTAAAAAAAGATAACATGTCAATTTAAAAAATAGAAAAATAGGAGTTATCACCACTGCACAGTGGGTTAAGAATCCAACTGCCAAGAATACCAACTGGTGACTCGGGTCCCTGTGGAGGCATGGGTTCAATCCCAGAGCAGAGGGTTCAAGTGGCCTTGCCATATTTGTGGCTTGCTGCAGCTTAGATTCAATCCCAGACCCAGGAACTTGCATATGTTGTGGGTGCAGCCATTAAAAAAAAATTCCTATTCCGTCCCAGGTTTCAAGGAGAAAGTGCTTTTGGTGGATGTTAACCAGTATGGGTGGTACTCAGTTCTTCAATACTATACCAGGACCTCTGCGCACTCGGGCAGGAAACGAGTACTCTTTAGTTTCAGTCTGGACATCCCCAGCCTGAAGCCTCAGCTCTGTCCCAGCTGTGTCTCTGATCCTTGGTAGAGCTGTTGCTGAGATGCTGGTCCTGGTCAGCGCAAAGAGCACACTAGAACACTCAAATCACACCTCTGCTGGCTCCCAGCCTCTCCCTGGAGGAGGCCTCTCTTCTGCCTGGTTCTGACTCTTGTCAAGGTGTCCTCCTTTCTGTCTCAGCCCTGCCTTCCCTTTTTCCTCAAGCTGACAGTGGCCACTTGGGCAAGGAAGGTTCCATTTTCTGGGACATGATAATAATTCATACTTTTGAATGTACTTTCAGAAACATTATTTAATTCTTGTTAACATTTCCCATTAAGGTGAACTGTCCTGGCATCATAATCTTGGTCACATTTTTGGAGAGGGAAATGGAGGTGAATAGTGGAAAGAGAGTCAGTTGCCTTTCACAATCTCAAGTGTCTGAAGTTATGACACGATTTTAGGGGAAAAATCAATTTTTTTAAAAAAGAAGGAAGTGGTAAACAAAACATCCTCATAGGCGAAGATTGTATGCTTCAACTGTGTTCACTTAAAAAATCAGAACTACAGCATCAAAAACGTGTTCTGTATTCCCAAGTTGAGGATGCTGCTAAGACATCAATAGTGCATTGTGGTGGCAGAGAGAGAGTTTCCACTATTTCTTCTCTTTACAAGAAAATCTTTGAGCTCGTGCAAGAGGCCAACCATACATTCGGTGGACCCAGATCTGTCAGGTCCTATATTTCTCATTTCAAAATTTCTCTTGAGGGGATATAATATGGGCTTGCGAAGGTACTATTTATTTTTCTCAAATGTGAAATCCCAGGTTTTGTACTTTGGGCCTTTTCAAAACTTGACATTAATGGATTAATATTTCTTTTCCTGGTGTTAGAATAGTGAATGTCAGTGTGGTTTCAATACACCAGCTTGTTTTTCTCCTGATGCCCTGGAGGAAAAGCATCGTGGAGCTGCCTGCGGTCTGTGGTCACAGTCAGAACTGTACAAAGTAGCACACTGTCTGCATGTGTGGATAAATCCAAACTCAGGACTTGCCCAGTCAGCCTTCAGAGACGTGGTTGGCACCATGGCCTGGCTCCTTTCTACTGAGATCAGATGACTTTCCATGGCAAAGGAGCTATGTCATTAACCACTGGGGGGTTGCTATGGTGTTTCTATGTTACTAACATCTTCATATATATGAAAAAGCATTGCAGCATTATATATATAATGCATATGGAAGTTCCTGGGCCAGGGATGATTTCAAGCCACAGCTATGGCAATGCTGGATCCTTTAACCCACTGCTCTGGGATGGGGATCGAACCTAAGCCTCTGCAGTGACCCAAGACACTGCAGTCAGACCCTTAACACACTGTGCCACAGCAGGAACTTGGAGCATTTCATATTTTTAAAAGGAATTATCTATTGGTCATTTTAGCATAGAAAAGTCAATACATCCGAAAATAACCACTGTGACCTGTGTTACTCAGTAAAGATAACTTCCAGTAAGAAGACGGAGCCATAACTGTCAAGTGTACAAGACTCAGAAAGGATCTGTGATAGTGCCATCTTTCTCAGTATACCTTACACTGACCTCAGGAAAAAGATGCCATTGGCTCCTGAAGAGCAGTCCCTTAGGGAGTGGAATCCCACTTCTCTGTCAGTATAGAAAAATTATAGAAGATGTTTATCCAATGCAAAATTCTAGAGAAGGTGTTCCCTGTCCTGTTCTTGGGCAGTAGGAGGCTTGGGGATCCTTCAGGTGCCTCTTTGCCTAGATTCTCTTAGCCTCCTTCTACAACTGCTCTATAACGGTGGGGTTCAGGGAAATATAGGACCTAGTTCACTCTCCCACAGCCTACCCAGGAAGCAAATACATGTCCTTTCCAAATCTGGGCTTTAAGAGCAGTACTTTCTTGGAGATGGTGGTGCGAAGGCCCCTTCCCCTAGGGACACAGTATGTCCAGGCCCTGCCTCTCCATCTCTTCCCCTCTACTCTGAAGAATCCTGATCAAGTCCAAAATGAAAAAGAAAGCTCTTCTATATCATGGCTTCTTTAGAAATCTTTCCAGTCTCTGTTCTATGCCTATTTTGAAGCTTAAAAGCTAGAAGTTGACTCTCTTATTCTTTTGAGATCTCAACTGACACAGCTGAAATCTAAAAGATGGGTGAAAATGAAATATCAAAAAGAAAATACAGATAAAGAAGTTAAACAAGAAATAGTCCACGATTACCCTCCCTGTGAGATATACAAGATGCCCATGCACTTCTAGGGGACAGAGCACCATAGGGTATATGCACACAACTTGTGCCTGTACAGCTAATTAGCTCATAGCATTGTTTCTGCCCATATGACCTGATTTCATGCGATTACAGATGTTTTAGATCTCAGAGAAACTGTAAGGGTTTATCTAGGCCACATTGCTTTTCTTTCTTTCTCCCCCTCTCCCTCTTTCTTTCTTTTCCTTCTTTCTTGTCTTTTGTCTTTTTAGGGCTATACCCGAGGCATATGGAGATTTCTAGGCTATGGGTTGAATTGGAGCTGTAGCTTCTGGCCTATACCACAGCCACAGCAACACAGGATCCAAGCTGTGTCTGCGACCTACAGCACAGCTCAGGGCAACGCCAGATCCTTAACCCACTGAGTGAGGCCAGGGATGGAACCTGCGTCCTCACGGATACTAGTCAGATTCATTTCTGTTGAGCCACGATGGGAACTCCACACATTGCTATTCTTTTCTTTATCAACAGATAGAAAACTGAAGAGTACAAAGGATAAGTAACATGCACATGGTCCCACACATTTAGAGGCAGAGCCCATAGGAGAAGGCGGGTCCCTACACTTCTCTTTGTGGCTCTTTCATAAAATCGTGTGACGGGTCTCCTAGTGCCTCTGCATCTCTCCTCATGGGTTCCTCCCTTGGGATGGGCTGTAAGGTGGAAGCAAACTGAGCTGTGACAAAGAACCTAATGTCCTAGGGAAAGTTCTGCATGCCCAAGGGATGGACTTGGTTAAAGAATGTTTAGGAAAAACGAAGCCATTGGTTGGGATCAGTTGGAATTTGCTATAAAAGGACCATCCACTTAAACTGATAGGAGAATGAGGCTTGAGGCTGCTTTGAGACCCTAGTAAAAACTATAGGCTCTTCCCCAGCCCAAAGGACATTTGCATAGAGTTTTGCAGATGTTCTCAGGTATTTTTCAGATTCCCTAAAACCAGCCTCCTGTATCAAGTTTAGGAGTCCTACAAAGAGGCAAGATCCTTCTCTGATGCAGCAGGTTAGACCTGGGAAGACACTAGGGAGGCCACTTTCCCCAGAGAACTATCCTGGGAGTTGTAGGAGCAGGAGTAGAAATGAGTTGTTCCAAGAGTCAGCCCAGACAGTGGGGAGTAGCCACTTTTGGATTTTAAACATTTCAGGGTGTGAGCTTTGATAAAAAACAAACAAACAAACAAACAAAAAAAACGGCATTTACCTCTCAATCAAAGTCACCCTTGGAGGGAGGAGGGCTGGAATCAGCCCTTGGAGAGTGAGGCTCATGAGGGCTGAAATAGAGCAAGTGCTGTGTAATTAAACAAAGACAATCTTGTTGGCTCCTGGGTTCTATTTGAGCTAATAAGCCACTTGGGAGCGTGTACTTTTGGGAGAAGAGAGCGGTAACTCCTTTAACTTGGCAGAAAAGAAGGAGAAACTGCTGATTTCCAAATTCTCTGGTCCTTGGAGCCTTTACCTGGTAGTAACGACAACAATCAAAATACTTAATTAAGAAGCAAGATCTTGGAATTTATATTCCTCATTACTTTGAATCTGAGTTTCCTTAGCAGATGGGCAAGGAGGCTTGGGGGGTGGGGCTGGGGTCCTATGACTGGAAAACAGTCTCTCTCATTCCCTTGGCAATCAGTAAATATTTATTCAGCACCTGTGACATGACAAAGCACTGTGTTATATGTTGGGAATAAAGGATACGATGAGGGACATGGTCTCTGACTTCATGACATATAAGTTCTAGTAAGATAGGTTGACAAGCAAACTGACCATTGCTGTGACACAGGGGAACTCCGTGGGGAGGCATCCTAACCAAGGTTGTGGAGATGCTTCCTGGAGGAAATGGAGGTTTGAAGGATGGGCTGAGGTTAACCAGAAGTGGGAGGATTAGAGTGTTCCAGTTGGAGGGAGTGCCTATGTGACAGTGCTTTAGAGAAAGTGAGTGAAGGTGAGGTGAAGGAAGGGGCCATGAGAGACAAGATACTAACTGTATATAGGTCCTGGACCACAGGATGAGGCTTTGTAGGATATTCTGAGGTTAGAACTTAAGCCTGAGGATGAGGAAGATCATGGAAAGGTTTGCAAGGAGGGATGGCCCAATGCTCCATTTAACCTAAGATGACAGTACCAGGAAGAGAGATCTGGACAGTCGCCTCACATTAATATGCTATTTGCCACATTCTCATGCATTTTAGAGTCTTAGGGACAAAGAATCCAGGAACACTCTGCCCCATGTACCTGTCCAGCCCCTGCGCAGTGCAGGTTACCCTGTGGTTTTGGATATGGACTTAAGAAATGAATCAATACTTTCACAGCTTTGTTTCTCATTCTGTTCTATGCACCATCATGTGATGCTAATGAGGATGGTACTGCTGCTTGGAGGTCCTTCAGGAACAAGACTTACATCTCACCCCAGGGAGGCCCAAGAGGCTTGAGAGACAGAATTGTGGGCTCTGTCTTCTCTTGCCTCATTTGTTAACCAACCCTGGTGAGAAGAAAGTCTCATCTGATTGGTGCAACAGGGAAGCAGTGCTGAACAGGTGTAGCTGAGCCTCTTCTTGGTCCTGTCTATGGTGAGCCACTTCTTATACCATAAGTGCTCTGCCCAGGCATCTGAAGCTTTCCAGAGTACAGTCTGCTTCTTTGGTGGGGAGACTTGTGTTTTAGAATGTATATTCTGTTCACAGGAGACCCACTAAGTCTCATATTCTGGCTGTATTTCAAGCTGCGTTCTCAAATTCAGCCATTCCATAATAAAGCTGATGTTTAGCTTCCATCTTTCTGATTCCTGTACCCATTTCTCATTTGGTTTTGAACCCAAGAGGGGAAGAAACAAATGGTATCACTTAATCCCTACAAACCTTAGAAGTGACACAATCACTGACTTTTCCTTATACACACTTAGATTGCTATTTTTTCATCATCTTTGCTAATGTTGGGTTTTCACCTTTATTGACTCAGTTTATTTGTTAACCTGTAAGAGAAGGCAGTCTATATATTGGGAGGAATCTGGACAGGGAGGAAGTCTGAGAACGTTATCCCTTCCACACTCACATAGCTACCACTTAAGTTCTATCTTAATAGAAATATCACTTAATATCTACCCCCCAGGAAAGAAATGAGAGAACTGGCCAGCTTAGAAATGGGAGCTGGTGTTGTGACTTTATGCTCCATCCACAGCATTTAGAGAACTGATGGGCAGATGTGACAATGGTAGGAGGTGGGGGCCGGGAAGCTGAAGAGATTTCTTATCCTCCTGTGCGTCTAGGGAATTAGTTCTTGGATGTTAACCTCATTTCTAGCTCCAGCTTATTTTGCCTGCTCTTATTTTTCCTTTCTCTTATTTTCTTAGTTGTTTTTCTATCTTACTTTACTGTACGCATCTCTATGAATTTCTTAAATCATTTTAGCCACAGGGTAGGGGACAGATAAATAAATAATATCCTCCCAAAATATCCAAGTCCTTTCATATCTGCTTGGCTGCACCATTGGCTTTGACACAGAGTTTTATAATTTAGAAACACTCTGGTTCAGGCAATCTGCAAAAACATGGCAAAGTCCAACATAAATGACTTCAAAATATATTTTGTCACTGCCATCCTCTACTAATACTGATTTTTAGATCTGTTTTTCTTCTAGTTATATTTAAATAATTCAATAATTTTTAATGCCTACTTTATCTCTGAAAGATGTCCAGAGACCAGCCTCTAGTGATCCCTGAGCCTCAAGGGTCAGCCTCATTAGTATTCTCCTCTGAAATATCTCCAGGCAAAGTCTAAACACTCTTTGTTAATTGGTTCAGTGCTTCACTGATGCTTTCTCTAGATTTTGAAGAATAACGTTAGATAATTGTTTTGCTTGGTGGAGCAAGGAGATCGTTCTGAGTATTTGCTGACAAAACCAATCAACAGAGTAGTAAGAGAAAGAATTATGGATTTATGGTGGTGGTGATGGCAGTGGTGGTAGCTCAGATTTTACTGAGCTCAGAAACCTACATTTCTTCAAAGGCATCATCCATTCTGATTTTAAAACCATTCAGGAAATAATGCCATTTGCAGCAACACAGATGGACCCAGGGCTTATCATTCTAAGTGAAGAAAGTCAGAAAAAGAAAGACAAATACCACGTGACAGCAATTTATATGGAATCTGAAATATGACACAAATGAACCTATTTACAAAACAGAAATAGACTCTCAGGCATAGGAAACAAATTTATGGTTACTAAAGGGGAAAAGGTGGGGGAGGGATAAATCAGGAGTTTGTGATTAGCAGATACAAACTACTGTATATAAAACAGATGAACAACAAGGACCTACTGTAAAGGATGGGGAATTATATTCAATACCCTGTGATAAACTATAGTGGAGAAGAATATGTACCTATATGTATGTATAACTGAATCACTTTGCCGTTCACCAGAAATGAACACAACATTGTAAATTAACTGTATTTCAATTTAAAAAGGAATCATTCGGTCCCACAGTGATATCTGTTAGAAGCCTATGCCTATCTGTATCAATAGGCATTTTGTGACTTTACCTTCAGCAAGCATTTATTTGGCGACTAGTGTGTTAGGTGCTAACCACATCGTCTCCCAGAGTTTTGGCTCTGGCTCTAGTTCCCTCACAGAGTTTTATAAGGCGGAAAATTCATAGTCTGGCTCTATGGTCTGATATTTCAGTTTACTGCTTCTCTAGTCCACTGACCCCAGCTTTGGCATCATTGCCTTTTTAGTACCAAATTCATTGCCTTGTATCTACTTGTATCTACAAATGTTTCAGTCAACCCACTTTTTAACTTTCTGACTATATTTTGCTTACACTCAAGAGCACACCAGGTCATGTGTTAATTAAATAAACATTCTATTCCTTGGTCATTCTCATGTTTCCATCTCTATTCTGGCTTGCTTTTCAATGACTGCCTATAAGCGTGCATATGTGAGTGCGTGTTTGTGTGTGTGTGTGTGTGTGTGTGTGTGGTGTGCATATATCCACATGCATCTGCTGAGCTGGCAGACCGGCAGGTCCAGTGTGTATCAGGAAGTAGGAAATACCACTTGGTAATAACAGGTTTGGTAGGAAAACTTGCTCTTCTTTAAGAGTAAAAAGGAGGAGCCACGTTCCATATTAAAAGAATGGTACATATAATTATCCCGGCGTAATAAAAAATATCCCACCATGATTAGGAGGAGTCTCACAGCCCTGGGCGTCCAAAAGAAACAACTCAATGGTATCAGCTGCTTTTTGTTTTCAAGGACAACAATCCAGGGGCCATAGACACTAACATTTCACTTTAAGGACTCATGGCCATTTCCTCTGTTGACTCTGTAATCTAAGATAATAGCCCAAGACAGTGATTTTCCTATCAGATTGTACCCTAGAAGCAGGGGGCTTTCACTCAGAAGCAGAAGCATCCAGAAGCCTACACTCCATGACCCTTTCTGCTTCCTTTCAGCCGATGTTACAGTGAGCTATTCCTGAAGTCACTCCAAGAATGAGCTGTCAGTTGTAATTGCATTGCCTCCTTTCTTTAGCTCCCACAGATATCCAGTCCTCCACACCTTGGTCATCTCAGCTGTGGAAACTGTCCTCTAGACCTCCACAGGCAGTCTCACCATGACACCAGTTCACCTGAGTCACGGAATTCTCTAGGCAAGAAAAGAAAGCACATCTCCAGCTGGTCTTCTCCTGGAAACTGAATTCAAAACAACCATGACCACCCTCTCTATTCTGGAAATTATGCTGGATGCTGGAGAGACCACATGGAAAGGGAAAGCCCCTTCTTGTAAGAAAACCATTCATTCATTCATTCATTCATTCATTCAGCACAAACTTTCTACCTGCTTATATGAACCAGACAGTGTTCCAGCAGCTGAAAAATACAGCAGTAAACAAAACTGAAAAATGTGCTGTTGGAGTTCCCGTCGTGGCGCAGTGGTTAACGAATCCGACTAGGAACCATGAGGTTGCGGGTTCGATCCCTGCCCTTGCTCAGTGGGTTAACGGTCCGGCGTTGCCGTGAGCTGTGGTGTAGGTTGCAGACGCGGCTCAGATCCTGCGTTGCTGTGGCTGCGGCGCAGGCCAGTGGCCACAGCTCCGATTAGACCCCTA
>PVHT020001751.1:2515369-2541427 GCA_004024745.2 Catagonus wagneri
CAAACCCGCGGCCATAAAATGACAAAAGGCAAAAAATATAAATAAATAAATAAATAAATGAAAAATGTGCTGTCCTCACTCCAGTGAGGAAAGAGACAATAAACAATAAATAAGTTAAAAAGTAAAAGATATCAGGTTATGATTATCTTTTTAATGTGTGGACTTGGGTCAACTACAGTCTGAATTATCAAATCAAACATTAATCTGGATGTTGCTGCCAAGGTATTTTGAAGATACAATTAAGGTCCATAATCTATTGTGTTGTTGTTGTTTGCTTTTTGCTTTTTAGAGCTGCACCCACAGCATATGGAAGTTTCCAGGCTAGAGGTCAAATTGGAGCTACAGCTGCCGGCCTGCGCCACAGCCACAGCAACGTGGGATCCGAGCAGCATCTTCAACCTACACCACAGTTCACAGCAATGCTGGATCCCCAATCCACTGAGCAATGCCAGGGATCAAGTCCACATCCTCATGGATACCAATCAGATTCGTTTCCACTGTAGCACAACAGGAACTCCCATAATCTATTGATTTAAAAGAGATTACCCTGGAGAATCTGGGCAGGACTGTTTCAATCAGCTGAAAAGACTTAAAAGCAGTTCTGAGGCTCCCCTGAGAGAAGAATTATTCTTTCACAGACAGTGCCTTTAGCTCCTGTCCTTCCTGTTGACCTGACCTATTTAGGCAGCCCCCATGATTCCATAAGCCAATTCCTCGCAGTAAGCCCCTTCATATTATTTTCTATTGCTTATGCTTCTCTGGTCAAAACCTAAGTGATACAGTTCTATGAAGAAAGATGAAGCAGGAAAGGGGGATAAGCCTGGTTGGATACAGATGATTAAAATGGAATTTATAGCTACATCATAGAGTTATTGACAGAGTTATATAGTGAAAGTAGTGATTTTTTTAGTAGAAAGAAAATTTTGCTTTGAAGAAAGGAGCACAGCTCAAATACTGTGGAGGTATTGTGGAATAGTAAGCAGGTTACTTTCTTTTTCTGCAACATCTTCAATTTTTAAATGTCTAGAACAGTAATGCAACTCCATATGAATATCATGCAAATGAGACAAGACTAATCACACACAAAGCACCTAGCACATGACACATAGTAAACCCTATTCTCTTTATTTTTTCTAATATCTTCTTTACTAATACCAACAGACATATCTGGTGCATAAGTTATCATGGTAATTCAGCATTTATCTTGACTTCTTATGTTTTCCCCATGCATTTGTGGCCCACCCATGTTTGAGGCAGACAGGGAATGAGGCCCACTGAATGCATGTATTTAGTGGGATGATGCAGGGTGACAAGCCAGGGAAGAGAATGAATGAAAATTACCTATGAATGGAGAAGGATTAGGTCTATCTACAGAAACCAACCTACTCCATTTTTCCCCTATCATCTTGAAAACTTTCCCAACTTTTTACTGTCTTCAGAGAAATACCTGCTGAGTTCCAAATAAAGGGATGCATCAGTGTGAGCTCTAGTCTTGTAAGGCTCCAACTAAGATCTTCTTATGCATGGCTTCTCATCGTCAGATAACCTCTAACAGTTGATGGGGAGAAGAGACAGACAGGAATGTTCTTCTGTGGGATATATTTCAAGTGGTAGTTTCTGAGTATCAGAAATCACTATCTGTCATTTTGTATACAGAGAGAAAAAGCATTCTGCTTGAAATAGTTCACATCACTATCTACAGCCCTCCTTACTCTGATTAACTGAATGGGAAAACCTCTTTCTGGGACTGTTCTGTTCCTGAGAAAGGTGGTGCAATACTCATGCCTGCAGATCATTTGGAATAGGAGGGACCTCCAGCTTTCTGGGTTGTATATGGTTGTGCGTTTTGGAGGCACCCTAAATCCAAAGAGGCATCTGAGACAACATTTACTTCTTCTGTCTCAGCACTATCACTGGATGGCAAGTAAACAAAGGCTAGAATGAATCTTCAGTCCACGTATTTTTCAGTGTCCAGTGCGTGCTAATCATAGGTTTAGGTGGTAGGGACACATCAGTGAATGAGTCAGGCAACTTCCTGATTTTATGTCAGTCACCTTAGTGGCGGGATGTCTAAATGGAACATGAAATATTTACTAAGCACTATTTGCAAATCTTCTGTCTAGGTAATCAAATGCGGGGCAGCCCAGCAAAGGCTCACCAGTGATGGCCCTGCTTGGGAAGGGGCTTGGGATAGCGAGCTGGACACAAGGGGAAGAGGGGGACACTGTAGTCCAGCTGGTGGCTGGAGGTCTGACAGATGTGGTACAAGTCCCAGACAGATTGTGGTTCAGAGTGCAAAGGGGTGGGTGAGAGCAAGCCTTTGGGGAGCTGAGGTTTGGAGAGAAGATTGAGGTAGACATCAGTCTTGGGGAAACTGGAGTCAGGTACCTGCATCAGATGTCCAGGGAATTAGACAGAACTAGTGACTGAATCTAATGCCTGATATAGAGTAAGAGCTCCATAAATATTTGCTAAATGAATAAAAGGACAGAAGGAATGCCACAGCAAATGTGACTAAGACTTGTATCAGAACACTGGACCAGAGCTCTGATGTCTTCTTATCAGAGTCAGGATGTCATCCAGGGCTCTAGGGACACCTGCGCTCTGAAGCAGATGTCAACAGACCATACAAGGTAGATGGGCAAGGTTTGCAGGAAGTCTCGTTTCACCTGGCATGATGTCTGGCCTCTCTTTTCTTTCACAGGCATCATCACTGCCACTCTACCTGGATACAACCAAGTACCACTCCCAGTGGGCTGGACATGTGAAGGGAGCTCAGGACTGCAGAAGCTATTTTCAATACTATGTTCTATCTCCTCTTCCACATTATAAATCAACTCTAGATGAGCTGGAGAATATTTGGAGAAGATTTTTGAACAGAGCTAGAGTCTGCTAGAGTCTAAGTCAGCTTCTGTATGGATTTTGCTAACTGGGTCAACTTCATCTTGCCAAATGTCTCTGTCAAAGCTATCACTCTCTCTTGCCCTTCACTGAGAAATGTATTCAGCTTTGGGTGAGGGAAAAACATAAAGACATACATATGTGTGTGTGTGTGTGTGTGTGTGTGTGTGTGTACACATATGAATGCACATGTATGAATGTGTACACACTACATACGTCTATATACCTTAAAGATGCATGTTATAGATACTATTGTATATACAGTTTTATCAAATTAATACAAGGATCTGACCCTAGAAAGAATCGATGAGAAGAACATGATGAGCAGCTGACAGCAAAGGTGAGCTCAGAAGCCAGGGTAGATTTCTGCCATTATTTACACTGTCCCATAGCGTGGGCAGCCCCCAGTAGTGAATAACACATAAAGACAGAAGGAATAAGAAGATAAACTCTGCACCAGATGAGGTCTGGCATTGTCAGGAGTTCCTCACCAGGTAAGAAGTTAGGATGGGCTGGGGTACAGGAAGAGTGCCTATAACAGTCATTCTTATTGAGGACTTGCTTTGTATGACCTCTGTGTGACAGGCTTTATATACACCATCTCACGTTTTCCACACTTAGCCCTGGGAGGTATGTATTATTATACCCACTTTTCAGATGAGAAAACTGAGGCTTAGCAAGATCAGCTAACTGGTCTAAGGAGCCTGCCTGCCATGTGATATGTACTCCTTAAATATTTTTTAAGTGAATAAATGAATGAATAAGGCCACATTCATTCATGGGAAGAAGCAGATCTGGGATTTGTGCTCAGGCTGTTTCAAAGGCTGGTCCCTTACTGCTATTTTTCCTCAAGGATTTTATTTTCACAGCGAGGAGGCTACTGGAGTCGTGCTTAGCAGCTCTGTGTCTGAGCAGGGGAATGTCTGTCTTCTCCCTTAAGTAAACTCAGCTGCCAGAATACACTGGTGGCGTTATGTTACCAACCAGGAGTAGCCAGCTGCCTACTGGTTATCTACATGAAGGAATGCTGTTTCGCTCTTTCCCTCTGACTGATACTGAAATTGAAATGGGGAAGGGCTCCAAGGACAACATATCGTGCAGAGGGATGGGGGTCCCCTTGCGGGATCACAGTGAGAACCTGCTGAGAACACACTGAAATTGTTACTTGGATGGATCAGGAATACTTTCTCCCCCAAAGCCAGTGGCCAGGGCTCCTGGACACTTACCACAGTCAGCCTGAGCTGGCTGCTTCCATGGTGTAGGCCTACATTTAGGAGTTAGGTCCACTCCTGCTGAGAAGGCAGAGTCATTTGTCCATGTAACATAAACTTTAGAGAAGTGAGGAGGGAAAGACGCCTGGCTAGAGATGTGCCTTTAAAGACATTCTCCCAAGAGGTCTCCTACACAGTAAGCACTGTGACTCCAGGAACAAAAAACACATACCAGTACCCTTCACCCTGGGGCTGAGGGCCACCACATGCGCGGAGCCTGAGTCAACTTGTTCCTGCATGCTGATTGATCTGGCTGCGAGGTTAGGAATCAATCATTCAGTGAAATCATGTCCTGTGATCGGGGCAGTGAGTCAAAATGAAGAGGTAAACCTTTCATGCGGTTCTCTCATTTCCCCTAGGAAGTATGTTCTGTGAAAAGAGGGATTGCTTTTTTTCTGATTTCAATAGACTATTGTCCTGGTTTAGAAAATCAGAGGACCTGAGACCAATGAGCTGTTTCCCTGGAATCTGGTGCAAACAGATCTGCCTCAAAGGGAACCCTCCCTCTTACACGGGAATTGGAAGACCGAGAAGGCAGTGGTCCCCTGGCTGCAGGACCTTGGGAAGCCTAACCAGAGAGAGAAGAGCTCCAAGCAGCCAAGAGACTCTGGCCCGGGGACATTCCAACAAGGACAAGGGACCTATGAGAACACGCACTATTGTTCCAAAAATGTGCCTGATGCTCTAATTCAGGGCATATGTGGTTTCAAGATGCCATACCAAGCATCCATCTGTCCGTTATCATCCCAGCCAGGGCATGAGGATCCACAAACTCAGGGCACAGTCCTCCTTGTCTCAGTCATTTTTTCTGATCTTGTTCTGAGACACTGATCAAGCTTCTTTCAAAAACTGAGAAAATCACCCCTCCAACTCCTACATCCAAAGTTCAAATATCTGAAATTGTGCTTGCTGATATTTCCAGGGTCCTCTGGTCTATTTCATCTGCTCCCAGAGCCTTCATATACAAATGCCTCTCAGATATGAATCTTTGGTCCAGATCTCGACGTGTCTGCTCTTGAACGTATCACCAGTCCCTCACACTTGATATGCCCAACCCATGCCCACAGCCTCGCAGAACACACATCTCCTGTGTTCCCTCTCTCAGTGAATGGTACCACTTGCCCAGCACTTAAACCTGAAATGAACCCTCCTGGACTTCTCATTGTCTCTCACTCCCACATACAACCAGTCACTAAGGCATGATTGATTTTGACTCATCACCATCTCCTGTCCAATTCTATGACTACTACCTTAGCTTAAGCCCTCATCATTAAAAAAAAAAAGAAAAAGGGCCTGGACCAGTATAGGACTTTCCTAAATAGTCCCTCTCTAGTCCTTCCATGTGGCCAGCTAGGATGGATTTTCCAAATCTCAGGCCTCATTTTATTCCTCTGGTTACTGATCTGCTCTCTTGGCTGGCATTTGAAGTCTGTCATGCTCAAGCCCCCGATTCTTTCTCAGATTCTTTACTGCCTCTCCCTAGTGGGTTCCCATGGCACACATTCCCAATCTATCCTACTCATTCTTCTTTCCAGGTGACAAGCTCCCAGATACCTCACACCTTTCCAAACCTGGTCCCTTTTTTGTTGGCAAAAATCAATTGGTTCTTGAAGGCTGACCTCGTCTAGAGCCTTCCTGATTCTTACCTCCAGGCACAAAAGAGTGTGTTCTTCTATGAACTGTTTTCCAACACCACAGCACTTCTGACATCAAACGTGTAGGACATTTTTTTTCCCTACACCAAACTATTTTCTACCTCTCTAGATACTAACTGGCTGTCACACAAATTAGTTCAGTTCTGACACTAACTACCTGGAGTTACGGCAGACCTCATAGGTTAAGGGCTCAGTCCCATAGGACTGCCCCCTCCTCAGATGCCAATTACAACTCACCAGCCTCCTGTACTTCTGACCCAACAGCTATAAAATGGGAGTTCACAGGACTCCCTCTTCGGGTTTGATAACTTGCTGGGATGACTCACGGACTCAGGAACAGTATATCCTGCTACTTGTTTATTAGAAAGGATACAACTCAGGAAGAGCTAAGTGGAAGTGAGAAATAGGGTAAGGTATGGAGAGAGCCTCAGAGCTCTGGGCGTGCTCAGGACATGCTCACTGAATGAGTGTGGGAGTGAATTGACTCCTTCTACTGGCCCGTTTGAAAAGAGTGACTTTTTCTATTACATTTTTGTATTTTATCTATGAACATTTTTGATTTGAAAATCAACCTTTGCTCCTTCCTGCCAGGGTTTCTGCTTCAAAGCCAACACTTTGACCTAGATGCTAGAGAATGTGGAATCAGAATCTCTCATAGCTGTATCAGAGCACACATATGCTGATTTTTTTCTTTTTCTTTTTACGGCCACACCTGTGGCATATGGAAGTTCCCAGGCCAGGGGTCAAATCCAAGCTGCAACTGCTTGTCCTATGCCACAGCCACAGCAACAAAGGATCTGAACAGCATCTGCAACCTACATCATAGCTTGTGACAATGCCACATCCTCAACCCACTGAGCAAGGCCAAGGATCACACTTGCATCCTCACAGATACTATGTGGTGTTCTTAACCTGCTGAGCCACAATGGTAACTCGGCCTGCCTCCCCTACCAAATCACCTTCCAGTCTGTTACTCTATGTTGCAGAAAATTGTTTGAACGATGACATTGCTGAGAGTAAGGAGATGGGAAAAAACACCAGCTCTCTGTCATATCCACATAGTCTTTATCACAAAAGTTTTTTTTTTTTTTAATTTTTGTCTTTTTAGGGTTGCATCCACGGCATACGGAAAGTTCTCAGAGTAGGGGTTGAATTGGAGCTACAGCTGCCGGCCTACACCACAGCCACAGCAACACGGGATCTGGGCCCCGACTATGATCTACACCGTGGCTCACCGATACTAGTCAGTTTCATTACTGTTGAACCACAAGAGGAACTCCAAGAACTTGTTTTAGGGATTTCTGGGAAAGATGACTCTATAGGGATTTGCTTAATACTAAGGAGGAAATGCCAGATCTTTTCCCCTGGTGCTATTCATGGATATCTGGTAACTAACTGGTGGACCCCTACAGCATTCTTACAACCTCAGAAAGGGAGGGGGGATTATTTCAAGTATTAAATATTTACAAAGCCACTGCAAAGTGGCTTGTTTATAGGTTGATCATAATAACGAAAGCTTTGAAGAAGAACTGGAACTTCCTGCACTGCAAAATGCTAAGTCCTACACCCTGGAAGCCTGTGGAATGACACAGAGCTGGTGTTATTAAGCTAAGATGGTCCCTCTTCCCTGACTCAGTTCTCTTCATAGTTCTTCCAGGAAAGCCTGACAGCAGAGATTTTGGTTCTTTCTGTGCCTCAATGAACAAACAAAGTCACAAAGGGTCCCAGGCTGAACAGAAGAAAATGTTAGCAGACATGAAGGAAAGGAAACAATCGACATCCATGGTCCTACAAGACAGCTGTGGGACTGAGCCAGGACAAAAGAAGAAATTGCTCTATTACTCTTTGTTTCTTTCTTTCTCTCTTTTCCTATTCTGTCAGAAAACGATCTTCTCTTCTATTTAGCACCAATTGCTACTCCTTCTGTTTTCTTCCATGATGCCCTCGCTTACATGAGTCTGGTAATTGGTTTTAAATCTGGTCTGCAAACCCCCCTTCTTCCCCAAAGTAAGGTGTCCCCTTGGCTGCCTGCAGTTATCCAGGAGTCTGCTACAAGGGAGTGCTACCTAGTCTGAGAAGACAAAATGAAAAACGCTTGGCTCGGTGCTGGATTCTGAAGGAAATAGCTGGGCTGGGTGACTCAAAGAGTTTGCATTTTCTGGCCACTGCTTTCATAACAAAAGCAGCATTTTAGCCACCTGAACTTAGCTGACTTCAGTTTGTTATTAAGAAGGCTTATGGGGCTTAAGCGGCAATGAAGGGCTCATCTGTGTTTGCTCAGATGAGAGAGTAATGTGCACCCTGCTAGATCCAGTCCAAGGTCATCCATTATACGGAGTAACAGGAAATCATATCCTTACTGAACATCTGCAAACCCAGGTACCCAAACTCGAGACAGTCACCAGTCAAATGGCACTACTATGACTTGACATTCCTATTTGATTGAAGAATATTGCATTTCACATTCTTTTACTCACTAAAACATCTCAGATTAATCTCCTTTATTTCCCCAACAGCCACCAACCTTAGTGCTTTCCAAATATTCGGCCTCTCTGAATCACTTAAACATTTATTGCATTAAATGCACCTACCAATTTTAAGTGAATTTTAAAAATATGAACAATTACAAATAATTTTTAAAAACTTTAAAATTATATTAAAAGTAATTGATTTTTTTAATAATCCTTTACCAAGGAATTTTTGTGTAGCTCAAGGATATTCACAGATATGTATCTATATATATACATATAAAATCTCGAGTCTTAGGTTCTTCCTGATATTCTCATATAAGACTTATGGGACAATATCTCACCGGGGTGTTCAGATCTCTTTCACATTATGGATTGGTAAGGATACTACCCTTCAGTGCTGGAAGGTAGAATGATTCCACCTGAGAAACAGTGGCGATGGCTTTGGAATATACCATTTGCTTGTGTTTACCCAGGAAATTGCCACCATCTGCTGTAGCGTTTGGATGTGGTCGACCCATCAACTATGCCTTCTGAAGAGTGAAAGAAACCTTCAGGCTCCTGGCAATTAAGTCCTTGCCCTTGCGGTTGGCATTCTTAAGCAATCTCCACTACTTATCTTCAATCTTAATCCTGACGCCTTGGCTTTGAGAAATGGTTTACTCTATGGAGTTTATTACTGGGATATGTTATTTCTCTAAGTCCCTTGAAATCAGTATTATTCTTCATTGGCACTATGACCATGGTTGTGAAACATTATTTTTATCTCATTCATTTCAAAAATGTGTATGAAATAAAGAATGAGGTTTCTCCTCAACGGTAGAATATTTAAGTGTGGAAAAAGCAATGTTTATATCTGGCATTCATTTCTCTGAACAGTGCTCTCAAAATAAGTATTCAGTGCCTGAAAGTTGATAGTATTAAACATCCTCGCCATTTCTGTCAACACCAAATGAAGATCAGATTTTTTTTTCTTGGCCAGAAATAATTCTCTGTGAGTAAACAACATGCAGGCAGTCATTCAGAAGCCACTTAACTTCTTCAAGTAGCTATGTACTTTCTCATTTATCTATCTATGTAAGTTACATAAAATAAAGGTCAGTTAAATGAAAAAAAATTCTAATTCCATAGCCTGGGTTTTCGATGATTAAAAATACAGAAATGGGTCAAGCACTTCTTCATATGAGAATCCTATATACTGCTAAGGGTTGACTTACGTTTGTCATGTCTGTGTTTTTATATAATTCTAATATACACCAGGAATTGTTTTTTTTCTACAATGTATGTCATGGATATTAGGCAACAGGTAATAGAGTCATTTGCAAAAGTAATTTTTTAAACAGTTCATTTTGATTTATTTCTGAACATATAATAATCATTATCTTTCTGGCTGGCTTTACAAATTTCTTACCAATAGTGTCAGTTCTATTTATTTTTGCTATCCGTTGTGCAACTGTGAGAATCATATTTATACTTTTCTTCTCTTCCATGCTTTTACTAAGTTAATCAGTTTTGAAATGGAGAGGTATTATTTCATATTTTTTGCTGAAAAACTCCACTGATTTTGTAGGGAAGTTGTGCTTCATTTGAAAAACATTATAAAAGCTTGGGTGCTTTTATTGCCATGGTTTGGCTGAGACTCATAACTGATAAAGCAAAGAGGACAAGTGGATTCACAAGTCCACAAAGTTAAATGTCTGGAAATTCATTTTAATTTTTCTTGCTCATACTTTTCTTTTTTGAATGCTTGTCTAAATCTTCACCCTCATAGCTTAACACTATTAACAGTTTTAATATTTGATTTACCAAGTTTTATTCATTATTTTATAAAGGAATTCTGAGTCATGGTTTTTGCTACTTTTCATTACTATCCTTAAACTTCATTTAAATCATTAATCCAAATGTGTGTGGGTGCGACTGAGGATATAACAACTTAATAGTGGTATTAATAAAAACCCCACATAAATAATATATGTCTAAACAAAGACTTATACTTGAATGTTTCTAGCAGCTTTATTTGAAATTACCATCAGAAATAGTCCAAACCTCCATCAGTGGGATAATGGATGAGCAAATGTAGTTACCACTTAGCAACTACTTAACAACAAAAAAGCACAAACTAATAATACATACAACATGGATAAATCTCAAAATCATTATGCTGAGTGAAAGAAACTAAACACAATAAAAATATATACCATATGATTCCATCCATATGGAACTCTAGAAAAATGTAAAGTAAATGTAATTTAATGTCATGTAAAGTAATGTAATTTAATGACAGAAAGTAATTGGCATTACAGAGGGCAATTTCAGGAATTGCCTGGGTACAGAGACAAAGGGAGAGGTGGTCTGCAGAGGAGCAAAGAACAGTTTGGGAGGTGACAAAAAAAAAGATACAGATAAAGACTACTGGGTAGTGATGTTTCTTGCATTCTTTCAGTTATCCACATCTTTTAAAAAATTTTTTTGGTTAGAGATAAATTCAATTCACAAAGTTTCTATAATTCTGTTTGGTTTTGTTTATATTTATCATTTCCTTTCCTTTCAAAGGTTCTTTTAAAATTTAAGTTCCGCTGATTCAGAATAGCATTTCCTGACACTTTAGTTGACACACTAAATTCCAAAGAATAATTAATTACCTAACAAAAACAAACAGATTAAGCAGGTGTCATAAGATAAAACTGGGGCCACTCAAGTAAAATTTGATAAATTCCCACTTACTATGAAAAAATGTTTGATTTTTCTTTATTACTTTTTAACCTTTTACTGTTTTTATTTCTTATTTTAATCTTTAAAATATTTTAATTTATTGAAATATAACTGACAATAATATTACATTAGTTTCAGGTGTACAATATCATGACAATGTTTTTATAGATTGCACACCACAAAAAGCTATTATAAAATATTGGCTATATTTTCTCTGTTGTACATTACATTCCTGAGGTTTATTTATTTTGTGACCAGAAGTTTATGCTTCTTAATCACCTTCAACTATTCTGCCCCTTCCCCAGATTCTCTCTCCTGTGGTAACCACTAGTTTGTTCTCTATCTGTGAATCTATTTTTGTTGTATCTGCTTATTTGCTTTGTTTTTTTATATTCCACATATAAGTGAAAATATACAGTAATTATCACTCTCTGACTTACTTAACTAAGCAAAATGTCATCCAGGACCATCCATGCTGTCACAAATGGCAAGATTTCATCCTTTTTCATGACCAAGTAATATTCCACTGTGTGTTTATGTATGTGTACATATTACATCTTTATCTACTCATCTGTCAGTGGGCACTTTAATTATTTTCACAGCTTGCCTATTGTAAATAATGCTGCCATGAACATAGGGTGCATATATCTGATTGTATTAGTGTTTATGTTTTCTTTGGATGAACACTCAGGAGTATAATCACTGGATGGTATAGCAGTTCTATTTTTAATTTTTTGAGGAACCTCCATAGTGTATTCTGTACAATTTACATTCCCAGCAACAGTGCACAGGGTACCCTCTTCTCTGCATCCTCACCAACACTTGTAATTTCTTGTTTTTTTGACGACAGTCATTCTGACAGGTGTAAGGTGGTAGCTCATTGTGGTTTTGATTTGCATTTCCCTCATGATCAATGATGGCGAGCATCTTTTCATGTGCCAAATGGGCATTTATATATCTTTTTTTGTAAAAATGCCTATTCAGGTCCTTTACCCATTTCTTAATCAGATAGTTTTTTTTTTACATTGAGTTGTATGAGTTCTTAATATATATTTTAGAGTACAGTTGATTTACAGGGTTATGTCAATTTCTTTTTCTCATACTAGCTTCCATCAAGGTCTACACCAATAAATTGGACATAGTTCCCTGTGCTATACAGTAAGACCCCATTGCTCATCCATATCCACTCTAAATGTAATAGTTTGCATCTACCAATCCCAAACTCCCCATCCATCCCACTTCCTGCCCCCTCCCCCTGGCAACCACAAGTCTGCTCTCCATGTCCATGAGTCTGTTTCTATTTTGTAGATAGGCTCATTTGTGCCATATTTTAGATTCCACATATAAGTGACATCATATGGTATTTGTCTTTCTGACTTTTACTTCACTTAGTATGAGAATCTCTAGTTGCATCCATGTTACTGCAAAAGGCATCATTTTGCCCTTTTTAATGGCTGAATAGTATTCCATTATATATATGTGCCATTCACCTGTAGATAGACATTTAGGTAGTTTCCATGTCTTGACACCACTTATTGGACATAATGTTTGCAAATATATTCTCCCATTCAGCAGGCTGACTTTTCATTTTGTTGATAATTTCCTTTGCTGTGCCAAAGCTTTTTAGTTTGATTAGGTTCCACTTGCTTATTTTCCCTTTTGTTCCCCTTGCCTAAGGAGACAGAACCGAAAACATGCAAGTGATGGTGCTTTTGGCTTCCTAAATGAATGACATCTTCATCAGAAGTTATATATATCATAATATTACTTAGCATTATTTTGGATGGAGAATAAATCAGGCAAATCTCAATGTAGAAAATATACACCCACTCTTTTTTCTAATAAAGGATCTTTAATATAGGGAACTGAAGCACTGAAAATGCAAAGGTGGAACACGGAGGTAGCAATTCCAGGAACAACCACTACCCTGCGGGTGAGGGAACAAAGGGTCGAGGACATGGTCATTAGCATGGAGAAGCTTGGAAAAGGCTCTTCAGAGCTGGAAACTAGAACCAGAAGGGATGCTGCCTTTTGGGTCATGACTGAGTAAGAAAATAGTTTGGGTTCTCACTCTTGCTTCCACTGGCTAGAAGATTCCCTGGAGGCATTTCGACTTGGGACACTAAGAAGAACAGCCCTACAATGGTCTCAGGGAATCCGGAGGGCCTTCCTTCACATTTTCAGATTTGAATCGTCAAATTCTGCTAAAAAACCAAAGCAACCACCACTCATTCTTCCTTCTTTTCCTTTGCATCCTTTCCCTTTCTCATCTCCCACTTCCTCTCTTTTCATGGTATTTTTTTTTTGTTCTTCCTCTTTTTCTTCTTTCCATCTCTTTACTTTCTCTTCCACCACTTATTCTTCCTGGGGAGTCAGAGTAATTCATGAAAGAGCATGAACGTTTAATCTGAATTCTGGTATTTACTTGCTTTAGGATCTTAGGCAAGTTATTTTTCATTTCTCAAAAATGGGAATGATGATAACTAGGGTATATGTGTTTTGTAAGATATAAATGAGAGAATGTATATATAGTGCTCAATAGATAATAGGCATTTGATAAATATTTTTCCATTTCCCCTGTATTTATCAAATGCACCTTTAGGCATACCTTAAAAAACAACTTCATACTTAGCACAAATCCACCGAGGGCCATGGGATAAGCACTTATCTTAGAGTCGGCTTGAATTCTTTTCCTGCAACACTGGTTATTTTAATCTAACCATATTTCATGGAACTCATTCTCTGTCTTAATTATTTGGAAACCAAACAGGTTCAAAATTCAGTTTGTGGCTGTCAGGATTACTGAGTTGGCATAGTTTGACTAAAGTAAGGGAAAGTTTACAGCATAAGGGAAAGAAAGGACAGATGGATTTGGACTCCCCTGGCTGGAAGCAGTGGCAGGAATCACTAATGATTCAGATGGAAGCTTCAAGCCCTCAACTGTCATCCGCTCCCACTCTGTGCCAGGGCCAGCCTTCAAATACTACTCATCGTCATGTGCAAACTTGTCCCAGAGCTGGAAAGTGGCCACCAGGGGCTCAGGAGGGTGGAAATAACATTCTCCTCTGTCCTCAGTGTTATGACACCTTGCTGGTATTTCACCTTCCAGTCCCTTGGAACTCCTAAGTTAAAGTAGTCGTAAGGTGAGCCAGCCAGCAAGCTAATTGTCTTCTGGGCCAAGTAACACTGAAGAATTTATAACTGTTTTCTCTCCTATCCACTGATAGGAGATATCCACTGAGTGAATCATATCCACTGAGTGCTGGCTGGGTTGAGCCTAGCCCTGCATCTTGAAACAGGTTTCTCCATTCATGGATTGTGTTCAATTAGGTGTCAGCAGTCAAGGGAGTCTGAGGTACCTCTACTGAGAAGTAGAGGTCAGGCTCCTGCATGCCTCAGCTTTCCCTGAAGGAGTGCAGTGGAACTGCCGCCATGGCTAAATGGGAGGCCTGAGTGGTCCCTTGTATTCTTATGAGCCTTGCAGGCATGATAGAAAGAAGTAAGGTCAAGGAACCAAGGGGGAATTTTCTGCTGTGGGGTATCTTTGTGGTTTCAGAGTCTTAGACTCCAGCGTGAGGGATTTAGGGAATGCTCATTCTCAAAAGTCAGAGGCAATTTAAATTAGGGCCACTTCCTGCAGGTAAAGGAAAGGTATCACTGGAGGTAACTGGGATGTAGAAAAATGAAGTCTAACAGAAGATTTATTGATTTAAAAAGAAGAAAGAATGAGGTGGAAGTTCCAGGATTGGTTCGGGAACTCAATAATACCATTAAAACCGAACTCTTTACATTATTTTACTCTTCCTTCCTTAAGTGTGTCACCTCATGGCTGCAAAATGGTTGCTGCCACAGTGCCAAGAATCATATCCTCACATAACTGGCTCCACGACAGAAGCTTAAGTTCAGACTTGCTGATGTTATGCATGCCCCATGGGGAAATGCATTTGATTCAGGTTCATGAAGGGTACAGTTTCTGGGAATATCCCTCTGGTACTTGAGGTATAACAAGATTAATTTCCTGCCAATGTCTTGCCTTAAGTCATAATAATATGTAATATTCATGGAGCGATTATTATATTCCAAGTCAAACACTTTCATATGAACATTTCAGTCAATCATTATAACATCACCATGAGAAAGATAATATTATTATTATTCTCGTTTTACAGATGAGGAAAGGAAAGCTTAGAGCTTTTCAAATTGTGGGTCTCAATCCATTAGCAGACTCTGAAATCAACTGAGTGGGTCACGACTAGTATATAAAGTATATATCGAATAGAATCGGTCAAACAAGTAGTAGGTGCTTAGAATAGGTCTAAACTAAGTATTGTTTGTTTGTTTGTTTTGTCTTTTTTAGGGCTGCACTCGCAGATATGGAAGTTCCCAGGCTAGGGGTTGAATCGAGCTGCAGCTGCCGGACTACACCACAGCCACAGCAACATGGGATCCAAGATGCATCTGTGACCTACACCACAGCTCACGGCAACATTGGATACTTAACCTACTGAGCTAGGCCAGGGATTGTAATCACCTCCTCATAGATATTAGTCTGATTCATTACCACTGAGCCATGACTGGAACTCTGAAACTAAGTATTGTTTTATTAAACTTTTGTTACAATATATATGACTGTATATTAGTGTGTTGAATATTTTCATACTATGAAATTGAAGTTTAGAAACATGTGAAAGCCTATCCTTTAGAGAGTTTAAGTAACTTTCCCAAGATCATGTAGTAAATTATGAAATTGTAATTTCAATCCATGCAGTCTGAGACCAGAACCTGGCCCTCAATAACTCTGTCTGGCTGCTGAGCTAACTCAGAACATGGTGAGCCCAGGATGGGGTGAGAGTGAAGAGAGGGAAGAATATGGGGAAGAAGCTTCTGGAAAACGGAAGAAAGGGACTAGACACAGAACTTTCTCAGTTCCTTTTATTAGCCCTTTGGGTACAAAAGCTTTAGTAAGTAGAAGGGCACTGGTGCTCTCTGGGCAGTGCCCAGTGCAGCAGTGGTGGTTACTGGGGGTGGGGTGGGGGGAGCTCCAAGAACTGCAGTAGCCATGCGTCCCCAGTCTTGGTTGATGCCAGATATAATTATTAACAGCTACACTTCTATTCACACCTCTCTCCTGGTTTAAACAACAACAACAAAAAATGCATCTGCTTACTCTCTCAATGCCACCCCTGTTCAGAGTTTTAGGGCTAGAAAAGACCTATCCAAGTCCAAATCACGAGAGTTTTGGATAAGGAAAGTGAGACCCAAGAGGTGAAGTGACATGCCAAGGTGCCAAGGAAGTGATGGTGGGCCTTAGCCAGGGCCCATACCTCTGGCTCTCAGGTCCCTGCTTTCCACTACTATATTCTGTATACATCCTGACCGTGGGCCTTGCCAAAGGTGCTGGATCTCAGGCAGGAAGGGTGTGTATGTGCCTCTCCCTGGAGACTCATCAGAAACCGAAGAAAAGATATCCCACTTCTTTAGCATCTTCTGAAGGCTTCCAGGTGGGGCGGGGCCCATCTTCTCAGAGTGCAGGGAAGTGAGATTGGAGAGAAAGAGGCTGCATTGCCTCCAGGCTTATTTTTCTAAGCACAAGATCAAACTTTCTTCCAGGCAATCCTTTTTTTTTTTAACAAAAATAATTCGAGACTGTTTTCTAGGGCAGAATATACTATGTGGCCTTTGTGCCCACAGCACCTGTGGGACGGGGGTTGAATCAAAGTTTTGTTCCAGGTCCTGGAAGTTTATGGTCCATTTAGCTGTGAAGCAGAGTTTCATGCTGGCAAACGTCGCTGTTTGTTTTAGTTTCTGAAAGTTGCTAACCATTTTCCCTTTCTTGGAGAGGAGAGCAGGCCTGGGGGCAAAGCGTGGCCAAAACAGGGAAAGGGTGGCTGTGGTGGCAGTGTTTAGGTTTCGCGTCTTAATGGACCAGTGGACATTTCTGCGTGATTCCATTAGCATAACCAGGTTTTAGCCTGGAATCCTGGCATGTGGAGCCAGGCCCACAGAGGCTGAGGAACTCAGGGTGTTGTCTGAGACCAAGTGTGCATTTCAATGGGCAGCCTCAGCCTCCAGAGCCAAATACACATTCCTACAGAAGAGAAACACTTGCCCATTTGCTCAGCCTTGCTCTCCTCATTTTGTTACAGTCTAAACCAGGGCCATTATGCCTTCAATAGATTTGGCAGGAGAAAGACAGATGGCCTTAGACCTGGCTAAACAGACCCCATAGCTGAAGCTCTGACACTAGTAATTGTGGGTTTCCTCCTATTATGTGTAAGACTCCGCACAAGAGTTTAATGTGAACCATGTGTCCTATTCTGTGTATCAAGCAGTAAGCAAGGTTTCCTTGAGTATGGAGTACCATGTGGCTTCATTTTGGAATTTGGGACCAAACTGCTTATCAGAAACACATAAAGTCAAAGATTTCATATGCACGTTACAGGAACCGTAATGATGCATCAGGGGTACGTCTCATGCTCCCACCTCATTACTTTGTCTTTCTCTTGATACTCATTCTCACTGTGGTCATCCAGGACCTCAGTGCCACATGTCTGGCCCAATGCAAGAATCTCCCATCTTAATCTTCCTGCCTCTATGGACTCTTGCTACTCACTTTCTTCTTTTAATTGAGGTATAGTTGACTTACAATGTTGTGTTGATTTCTGCTGTACAGCAAAGTGATTCAGTTACACATATGTGTGTTTGTGTATTCACATTCTTCTTAATATTCTTTGTTTTCCGTTATGGTTTACCATAGGATATTAAATATAGTTCCCTGTGTGATACCAAAGGACTTTGTTGTTGATCTATCCTATATATAATAGCTGGTACCTGCTAACCACACACTCCCAATCCATTCTTATCCCACTACTCTTTATGCAAATTCATGTCACCCTGGGTACTGTAAGGCACACTCTTTTGTGTCCTTAGTGGGTCTTGTTCAGTATGGATACCTCAGCACCCAGTACACAGATGCCTAGCTGATATTTGTTTAAAAAATGAATGCACAACTCATGAGCTACAGTGATGAGTCTGCACATGCACAATGCCTCTGTATGCTCACTTCTAACTTCTCTAAGGGGTGGAGCAGGGCTCAGGAAAGGAGCTCTGATCCAGGAGTGGGAAAATTTGCCTTTGAGAGCCAGCTGTGCCACCATGGTGCAGGTGCTACTTGTTATGCTAAGAGCCTTGCATTCATTATCTCATTCATATTAAAAGTAACCTGTGATACAGATGTTATTCTGAATTGTTTTTAAAGATGAGTTAGCTGAGACATAGTGATTTTAAGGGACTTGTCCAAGGCACTCCAGCATTGTGAGTCTGAAGCCTGTTTGCTTAACCACTCAGCTAAACTGCCCTGCCACCCTGGCCAAATTCATAATCTTTGGACTCAGCCTCCTCCTACGTAAAATGCAAAGCCAGAACTCTGGCAATCCTCTTTAAACTCTGCACAGCTCTTCTGTGATTCTGAGCTTCTGATTCCAAATACCCACAGAAACATACTGCAAAATTGCAGTGAACTGTGACCTTCATTAGCAGTTGAGGATAGGTCAGAGGACCAGGGCATTCCAGCTGGAAGTAGCACACATCTGCAACCAACAACTGAAATCTGAACATCTGGCACAGAGCCAGCCCTGCCCTTGGTGGGGCCTAGGCACAGTTAGTTCCCTGGGTAACCCAGGTGGCCCATTCCTAAATCCTCAAGTCCTGGTCACAGCCTCCTTAGAAATGAGAGTGTGCAGGCCCCACTCACTTCTAGATCAGGTGGTTGTTCACTTAACAGGGTATCATTGAGGAAAATAAAGGCCCATGTACTCAAGATGGTTGGAAGGCACTGATAAAACGGCCACGTGTTATTAACTGGAGGTGCTGATGATGCCTTAAAACTGCACTTATGTGATTCTTCTTTTGTGACGGGTACTCTTTCTCAGTTTTCTTCTTTGAGTTTACTTTCTCTTTGTACACTTTAAATGTTGGATGTGACCAGGGTGTGGTCATGAGCTTTTTTCCTCTGCCAGGTAGTCACATTCATTCTCATATCTAGACCTGACTTTCTCTTAAAATTTCTATTTGACTTTCTAGCTAATTTCTAGATATCACTACTTGCTATGTCTCTGACTACCCTGCACTCCCAGCAGTCCAGAGTTCAATATTTCCCAAGCTGAACCACCTGGAATATAGAAATAAGCAAAATATTTGTGGAATAAATAGACCTTGTATATGAGTTAATGCATTAGTATAATTTAGATGTTAGGTAAACTTTCACATTTTCCTTGGGAAATGGGACTATTTTACCTCCTGAGAACAAGGGACATATCTAATCTATTGTTTTATACTTTGGACTCTAGTATGGTGCCTGGATCATAATAGTGGGCCAAAAAAAAATTATGTTGAAACAAAATAAGGGAAATCCAAGAATTATAGGTTTTGAGAGGAGGAAATAAGAGGTCCAAATCTTGAAGGGCAGACATATATGGGATGATGCAATCTGGGACTCGGCTTGTACGATCAACATGAGGACACTGACCCCAGGATAAAAACAAAAGTGGAGAAGGGTCCAGCTCACAATAAACATATCGGACTTTGCTTATTTCACTCAAAGCCATCTCAGGCTCTTGAGGCATTGCCTTTGTCTCAGAGGCTGGAGAGTAATTCATATACTTTGGCCAAGGTCTAACTCTAGGTGCAGACCCAGGGTGATCCTTCCATGAAAACTCAACTGCTTTCCGTATATCTCTTTTACCTTTTCATACCATATTTCCCCTGGGGAACCAATCACTGAAGGGGTCCTAGTTGAGTTTTGTGGCACCCTATGTTCTAAGTACTCAGGAGAACAAGCAAGGGCAGCTATCCATGCAAACACTTAGAAAAGTTTTTTGGAAAATGTGTTTTTCCCTCTCATAAGTGATGAGCAGGTAGCTGGCTTGCAGACACGCAAGGTGAGATATTCCAAGTCCAGTTGAGTCAGCTGTGGTGTACTGCATTTGCATCTCCTAATGCCTGAATCAGAAGTTTTTATCCCAGGCAAATGCTTCTTCATCTCTGCAGAATCTGTTCTCCTGCAAGCAGTGAGATGCTCTGGGACAAGGGTAGAGGAGACTGAGTTCAGAAATCTTTGAGTTCTACCACTGCTGCTTTGACAGTTGTCTCAGAGCAGTAGCCTCTCCTTTTAAGCTTAAATGTGTTCCTCCTCGAAGCAAGTCCTTCCCTTACTGGAAAGCTCCTACATGGGCAGTGAGACATTGGGTATAACTAAGAAGGTCCATGTGGTATGCTGGCAGCAAGAAAGGGAGACAGGCTCTAGCTGTAAGCAGAGATAGGTGGGGCTGAGGACCCCGGTTGTAATAGGAATTGAATTGGCTACCTGGATTCCAATACTGGAAGCTGGTCAGAACCATAGAATGGTGGGGGATGTGGTGGTGGTGTTAGTGGGAAGGTGGTCTCTGATTTAGAGGTAAGGCTGGTTGGGTCTGAGCCTGAGCAGTGGAGGTGACTTTAAGAAGCCAAATAAAAACCTATTGGTCATGGCTGAGTGAGTGGTTTAAGTCTAGGTCTTGAGGGATGGTGGAGTTGAGGTTAACTCTTTCCTGCCCTTGCTGGGATTACTGCAGAAACTGCCATAGATTGACCTTCTGTTGCTGTATACCAGGGTCATCAGCTGTGCGAGATCAGGAAATGCAGAGGAAGACTTACTTGAACAAAGGGTTGACCAATCCCTCCTGGATGTATTTGCCATCTATTTATATTCAGCCTATCAGCTATCCACTTCTCTTTGGTTGTTCCTTGAAAGTAATTTCTTTCAATACTCAGCTGCTGTGCTCATGGTCTTGGTCTTGCTTTCTTAATTTGGATTCTCAAGGATACCCCTGGGTCTTCTCAGTTGCTACCAAGGTACATCTATATTTCTTTCTCTAACTCTCCTTTGTCTCTAATACCTTGCCTTTTGTAACACAAGCTGTTCCATCTTACCAGAAGGAAGCAGAGAAACATTTCTATTGTATCCATAATTCTATCAATAGAATTGTTTCTAACACAAACTAGAATTAGAGACTATTTTAATTTTTTCTTAGTCTCCTGATTCAACTATATTGAGCACCAGAACCCAGACACATTATCTTATAGAAGTGTGTGAATTTTTTATATAATGTTAGTGAATTTAAATATTTCTGTTTCAGTGCATTATCTCTCTTATTTAGAAAAATAGTCTGTATCTCAGTGTCCTAAAAATGTCCTACTGTACAGCACAGGGAACTATATCCAGTCTCTTGGGATTGAACATAACACAAGAAAAAAAAATATGACTGGGTCACTTTGCCAGCAGAAATAGGCACAATATGGTAAATCAACTATAGTTTTAATTCAAAGAATCTAAAAAAATTAAAATGCTCTCTTATATTTTCCAAAATACGTTTTAAAATTTACTTTGTACATTTAAGACTTTAGTTTATGTAGATGTCTTTATGTATGGTATATTGTGGGAAATTTGTTTTAATTTTCCTTTAATCTGGATAGCTAGCTGTCTCAGCACCCTTTTTTGAACTGTGACTTCCTTTCTCCAGTGATCTGATAACAATTAAGACTCCATACATGTGTGTGTCTCTCTTTGAACTTTCTCTTCCACTCTATTAAACTATTTGTCCATCCCTGGACCAGAACCACATCCGTTCAACTACTATACTGTGAAGATAAATCTTCACTTCTTATAGGGTCTATCTCTTGCCTTTCCACCAACAACATATCTTCATAGGCATTTAATTAGAACTGCACTAAATTTACACATCAACTTAGGAATAAAATAACTTCCTTATTATACTGATTCTTCCTACTATTCATGGATATGTTATGTCACTTCTTCTATTTAGGTCTTCTATAACATCATGCAGTGAAGTTTTATATTTTCCATTAAAATCTGCACTTTTGTTACATTTATTGCAAGACTGTCATATACATAAACATATGTATATGTGTGTGTATATGTGTGTGTGTGTGTGTGTGTGTGTATACACTTGTTTAATGTGATCTTAAGATTACATTTTCCACCAACTTGCTGTTAGTATATAGAAATGCAACTGACTTTATTTAGTGATGTTATAATCTCCTTTAGGTTTTCTGCAAGAATAATCATATCATTTACAAGCAATGAGAGTTTTCTTTTTTCCTTCTTAATCCTTAGACCTTTTTTTTTTTCTTTTTGATGCACAAGCTGGGGCCTCTAGTAAATAATCTTTAAATTCGTGACCATGAACCTCATATGGGCTTCAATGCAATCACACTATACTGCCTTTACTCTCCCACTCTCCTGGAAGACTACCACATACCTTCTTTCTTCTTAAATCTCCAAGATTTGCTCCTCCAACTGCAAGTTTACCCAATAACATTTTGTTCTAATTCACTAGAAAAAAAAACTGAAGCAATCCAAAGAGAACTTCCACAGATTCCTAACACCAAATCCTCTACCTCCCTGCCTATGTTTTGCTTTCCTGAAAGTTACCATAGAGGATACATTCCTAGGATAAATCCAACTTAATCATGACACACAGTCCTTTTTCTATTTGGATTTGTTTGGCAAATATTTTGTCTAGCATTTTTCCATCTCTGTTCAATGAGGAACAGCCCTTCCCCCTTTCTATTCTCCGGAAGAATTTGTTTAAGAATGAAATCACCTGTTTCTTGAATACTTGACAGAATTTGATGGTAAAAGCATTCGATTTTTTTTGTAAAAAAATGGTAACTGCTGATTTATTTTCTTAATTGGCTATTTTTCATGAATCAGTTTTGGGGAGATATATTTTTTCTAGGAATTTGACTTTCATCTCAATTTTTAGATATCTTGTCACAAAGTTATATTATTATATTTTATTTAACTGCAGTATTTTTAGTTATATCCACATACTCATTCCTAATATTAATTATTAGTAACATGTTAATCACTAGTACCTTTTTTCTTGTCCAACCTTTGTAGAGGTTATTTTGTGAGTTAAAAAAAAATTTCAACCCCCTCCTTTGAACTGTTGAACCTCTCTTTTATGTGTTTATTTATACTGCATTAATTTTTGCTATGATTATTTTCTTTTTCTACTTTTTCTTATGTAGGTGCTTACTACCACATGAAGTATTTTTCCCCAGTGATGCACTTAAGACTGTAAATTTCTCTTTAAGCGATGCTTTAGCTGCATCTGATACATTCTGAAATGAAGCATTATATATCATTTAGTTCTGTATTCTATAATTTAAATTATGATATCTACCTTGGCCCAACATGCATGAAGACTCTTCCCATTTATTTAGGTTTTTTATTTTTGTATTTTAATAATTTTCTCCACCAATCTTACACATCTTTTATTACCTGCACTTCTAGGTTCCTTAGAGTATTTGTATTATTTTGATGCCATTTTCTAATTAGTTACTGGTAGTGAATAACAATACTGTTTTTTTAATTGAGCAAAATTGACACAAGATATTATATTAGTTTCAAGTATCCAATATAATGATTTAAAATTTGTATATATTGTGAAATTATCATCACAATAAGTCTACTTAACAATACTGGATTTAAAAAACTGTTGATATTTATGTTAATTTGTATCTAGCAATTTTGCTGCATTCTCTTATTACTTGTACTTGCTGTAGTTGGATTTTCTATGTTCACTACCATGCCAGTATGGGGCCAGTATTTTCTGTCCTTTTCTAAATCATATGTATATATCTTTTATGATTATTGTTACTGTTATTTTGACTTGTATTCTAGTACAATGGCTATGAAAGTGGTGAAAGTAGCACCTGAAACTTTTCCCTGAGTGTAGTGGAAATCTTTCTAAAGTTTTACTGATGTTTAACATTCATTTCACTTTCCTTCAAAAAAGTGTGTGTTGAGGTGGGGTGACTTTAGAACCTACAGAAAACGGATAAAACAGACAAAAATAGAGAATTCCAAGCCAGGCCCTTGCTAGCACAAAGAATCTGCAGCCTGATCCCACCAAGGGTCTTGACTACACTTACTAAAGCCATCTATTTCCCTATCTTAAGCACACTGCATCTTCCTAAGCTTGGAGAATGCAATCAGTTCAAAAGCAATTATATTCCAAGTTTCCTCTTAGAAAAGTAAAAAAAATAAAGGTAAAGAGAATAAATGTGTCTTTTTTATAATACCAATATTATTGTCCAAATAACATATTTCCATTGCTTAAAAACACAATGCAGATTAGCCAAAAGATGGAAATACAAACTACTGATAACTCTTCCTCCTAGGGACAACCCAGCATTAAACTCACTCTTTTTCTAGGTGTACTGTTAAATTAATTAACTAAGGAGACCATCAGACTCAGACTGATATGTCTCTAATGTTGTGGCAACCTACGTAAGTGAACTAAAATCCAAGCCTATAAATGCCACAGAGTTAAGAAGTCAAAAAACACTAAGGACAACCAATCAAACACAGCCAACTAAGCTTTAAGCCTCAGCCAACTGATAATTTTCTTACTTTGCTTTATCTTTTTACCAAAGTCTCTCCCCAACTCTTGTTAGTGGAGCACTCTTAACTACTTCCAGTTGGGTACTGGCAATGGTTTTATTTAAATAAACTCTTAAAAATTTTCAGTGCCTTGGTTTATCTTTTAACAATTCATAGCATGAAGACTTTCTTAAGTCATCATCTGATTCTTATCAGCCCCAAGTGATGCAATTTTGGAGGGTTTATTAATGAGTAGTGTGTCTCAGAGAAGATGCCACTCAAGTCTAGCGTTACTGCTGATAAAGCATCTGGGGGGGAAATTTCTTTCTTTGGGTTTAATTCTTTAATAAGAGAGATCCCTCAGTAGCCCTCTGGACTGCTTGGATGCTCTCTCAATCATTAATGTCTCAACTCATTTATTACCAAATAGAAATATTTACTGACAACCTAAAGAGAGAGAGAGAGATACCTAGAGATAAATTCACATCAACTTTTCCAGGGATGGATCTAGATATAAACCACAGAAAACAGTCCCTGTGTGACAATCAAATAAAGAAGGTGTGATGAGACCAGCCACCTCACCAAATGAGAGTCTAATTCATGTTATTCTTTCCTTCCCCACAGACAGGGGAGTAAGTTTGCAAACACTGAAAATGACACATCAAAATAATAGCACCGGGCACTTTTTTCCATGTGTGTGAAAGGGAAAAATCATTTTTTCCTTTTATTATTTTGCATTTTGTCACCCCAGTTTCACAATGGGAACACTCAGAATTTAGTTTTCTTAGACAAACAATCTCTCCTAAAGCCTGATGAACTTTAGCTGCAGCTCTGGCCAAGTCTTCAAGGCAAACCATTTTGTTGACTTCTGATATTTGAGAGATGCCAACATATTAGCCTGACTGGCTACCAGTGAGAATTCTATCCAAGAACTTGAGTTCTATGTGACAGAAAAAAATGTTTTCTGAGAATGATTTTATGTTTACAGACATTCTATTAATCTGTTCATCATTTACGATGGTGTTAAGGACATGCAGCCTACAGTAAACTGGATGAAGAGTAAATTTTATGGGTGCTTCCAAGTGTTATAAATTCGTGTTTTACTGAGTCCATTTTTTCGTTTCCTCCTATCTCCCACCCCAACAAGTGATATGTATGCAACTCTCCTAGAAAAACTGAGTAAATGGTGGGCCCTTCGGAATAACCAAGGTCTTCCCAAGCCCAAATATTCCCTCTTTTCATCCTTCTCTTTTTAATAAAGTGGGTGATTTGCCTTTTGGAATAATGTGTGGGATTCCGACTGCTCTCAAAATAGAAGCTATGTGGCTGTTTTATCATTTGTACAAAATAGAAGGGAAGGCCAATCATTTTTCATTAGTTTTGAGCTGAATGTTAGATTCTCAGTCATAATTTGTATCAGTAAGAAGAGCAGTTCACAATTGATTTTTTTTTTATTTCTTTTTACGGTCACACCTGTGGCATATGGAAGTTCCTGGGCCATGGGTCAAATAGGAGTTGCAGCTGCAGGCCTGTGCCACAGACACAGCAGTATCAAATCCGAGCCACATCTGTGACCTACACTGCAGTTTGTGGCAATTCTT